>JBBPTC010000937.1:0-10132 GCA_038093955.1 Boletus albobrunnescens
TGCTTCAAGCCATAGATGGCCTTTCATAGGTAACAAACCTTTTTCTCCTGTTCCTTGCAAACAAAATCTTTAGGTTGAGCCAAATAAATTTCCTCATTCAACTCAAACAGGAATGCTGTTTTGATGTCAAGAGTATAAATCTCCCAGTCTTCCAATGCTATGAGAGCAAGGAGTAAATGAATGGTCTCAAACCTGGTAACTGGTAAAAAAGTTTCTTCATAGTCAATACTGAAGATCTGTGTGAAGCCTTTGATGACAAAGCAAGCCTTTTTACAACCATCACTTTTAACTGCATAAACTCATCTCCCTTTAATGGGTTCTCAACCTTTGGGCAAATCAGTAAGTTTCCAAACATGGTGATCCATAAGGGACTTGTATTCTTCATCCATCACTTGTTTCCAAGGTTTCTATTCCTTAGAAGACATCTTTAGAACATCACAGTATTGTTTTGGAATGTTCTGAGTTATAGTAGCATTCAAGTGGTATTATATTCATTGAGAGCTATATAAATCTCCCATGTCTTTGTTCTGATTCATGGATCTCAATGATGTCACCAGTTCTTCTTCCATTTGCTCCTCCTAAATAGGATTCTGGTTGGCTCTAATATCCTGTTTGATGGAAATAGGAGGTTGATCACCATAAGCATTATCTGGTAAAATTCATGCTCGAACATTCTATGTGGAACATCTCTCCTAAAGCAGAGGTCTGATATTTGTTCTCTCATCAATTGTACGTCAATCCTAATGAGGTTGTGCATGAAATGCTGGGATAGACTCTGTATGCTGTTGGGGTAAATGCCAAGAGGATGGTACAGGGGATCTGGAGGGTTGTAGATGAGGAGATAGCTGATATCATTTATACTGTGGCATATCCTCTATATCTCTCCAGTTACCTTCTTCATCTTTCCAACATCTGGGTAATTGTTTGTCTTGTTTCACACCATGATAAGATAGAGACAGAAGAGGTGGAGTAAGATCTAAAGAAGTAGAAGAATGTGAATCATCCACTGGTGGTTGCTAGGGAGAGGGACTTCAAGAAGGAAGAGGTGAATGTTGTGGTAATAATGGAACTAATTGCAGTGGTGATCTTGGTTGATAAGGAGGTAAACCAAGTATCAGTACTTCAACAAAAATTTGACGAGAAGGAGGATTTGGATTCCTATTGTTTTCATCACTGTTGGGAAGGTCAATTGCAGGATCTTCTTATATTAGGGTAGGTTTGTCTGAAAGCTCTCTAGAACAATTAAGAAACTAAATCTCATCAAAAGTGGCATGTGTAGAAATGAATAGACAATGACAGCCTTGGGACCAGAATTGCCAACCTTTTGTATTAGCATCATAGCCAATGAAAGTCATTTTTTCAGCTTTTGCTGATAGTTTGTTCTGTCAAATCTCCAGAGGTATAAATACAAAAGCACTACATCCAAAAATATAGAAGTATGCAATATTCAGTTTCTTCCCAGAGAATAACTCAATGGGAGTTCTCCATTCATGTCAACAAAGAGACTGCCTGTTATAAATATGCAAAGAAGTCTCCAAGGTATCTTGCCAAAACACCTTGGGCAGACAAGCATGATGATGCATGGCCTCAGCTTTCTCCATCATGGTACAATTGAATCTCTCAGCATGTCCATTCTGCTGAGGGGTATGTAGAACAGATGTTTGGTGTATAATGCCCTTGGACATAAAGAACGATTGTATGTCTCATCCCAAAAATTTCTCCTCATGATCAGAATGTATAGAGGCAATGACAAGGCCAGAGTGAGTCTCCAGCCAGGCAAAGAGGGCATAAAGTACACCAAAGGTATCAAACTTTTCCTGAAGGAAAGAAAGAAGGGCAAAGCCAGAAAAATCATCAACAAGAATGAGGACATACTAAGAAGAAGAACATGATTCAACAGGAAAAGGTCCCATGAGATTAGTATGGAGGAGACCAAAAGGGCAATCAGCACATTTAAGCAAAGGTCCAAAGAGATGATCAGCCATCTTGCCAATAAGGCAGCCTTTGCAAGAAGATGAAAGAGAAACAAGAGCAAAGTTCAAGCAACCAGAGGTAACCTTGTACAAATGCCTCAATGCATTCATGGAATAGTGTCCCATATGTTGATGCCACAAATCAGAGGAATCAGTGATGAATGAGACAGTCCTTCCTGGAGTAATCTGAAACAACTGAAACTAGTGAAGGTTGTTATTTGGAAATAAGGCAGAATAACCAAATGTCTCCACTTGTTTCGGATACAAGTTTCATTGGCAGCAATAATACATTGATAACCTTGAGCAGTTAGAGTGTTCACAGACAAAAGTTGGTGAGCTGCTTGTGGTGCATACCAAACATATTTTTTAAGACAAGTGGTAAACAACCAGCAGGATGGGTAATTACTTTCCTTGGTTCATGCATGGTGACTGTGGAACCATTGGCGATGGTAGCCAATTTAGTTCTTGTATTGAGATATGTGAAATCATCAAGATACGGACTGATGTGATCAGTGCAACCACTATCAATCATTTAAAAAGAACATGTGACTGACTTAATGTTTCCAGTCATATACCATCCAGATGAAGATAAATTGGAGGTACTAGTACAAGGGGTCTCTTTCAAGGTCATATGGCTGATGTCCTTCGAAAGGCTAGCAAAAGTCACTGGGTCATAGTTCTTGAAGTAAAACTTCAGTATCTCTGGTAAAAAATGGTCTCTGATCTTTTGACCAGGCAAAGATGGACCCAAGACCAAATCTCTGATAACAAAGGTAGTCTTCTTCATCTTCTTTCATTTCTCCACTGGAGTGCACAGCTGCTGCATAGTGGAAGTGACTCTACCAGGTATATGAAGTATCTCTTTAGAGTCAGAAAGAGAGCTTCTTTGATTAAAAGTGCTGATTTGAGGGACCAGCCATATCTGGAGAGATATTCATCTCATTCTAGGAAGTTTTTGCATGATTCCAACAAGGTTCAGCTATATCTGAAAAAAAAAATCAAAAGACTCTTCTCTCTAGTGGAGTATTCCAGCAAATTCTTCCTTTACATATTCAGGTTCGTCAGCAGGTAGCACAGCATTGACTATAGCATGTGCATAAGCTAGTTCCTTCCCTTTTTCTTTGTTCTGGGAGCCATTCTTTTGAGCAGCATATCTGTCTCTCTTCCATTGGTTGGGTCTCTTGTTTCCTTCACTAGAAGTTGAAGAATGGCCTGATAACTGTTGAGATTGTTGGTTCTGCCAGAGATTTTGTCATGGTGGGCCATTGCAAATAACAGCACTTTTTTGCACTTGAAAAGAAAAGTCAATATGTGAAATTCAAGAGGAAAGAGGGCAAATGTAGAAATAGCATATATTCATTTTTCATAGGATAGCCAATTGAATGTTCTGGACAATAAAGTCTGCTGAATCAGTAGTATGGATGAGAGTGGATTGGAGACTGTCAAAATTCAAAAGTTGGGCTAATAGAAACATAGAATAGAGTGACTCTGAAAGAGTCAAACCAGCATTAAAAATACTGGTTAAATACTGTAACATCTGAGTGATGTCTTCCATAGCATGTGCAGGACAAATTCGGTGGTGAAAGATTTTGTTCAAAAAGAAGAATTGTCCCACTATCCCTTGAGAGGCAAAGTGATCATTTAGAGTATGCCAGAAGGTATAGGTTAGTGAACAAAAGTGGATAACAGCAGCTGTTCCTGTTTCTATAACAAAAGTGGGCCAATCAGTTGGTGCTCCAGCTGCTAATTGATCATTAATTGTAATGACCAAGTAGCCCATTATCTTCGCATCTGCAGCTTTCTATTCAATTAGATTGGCAATAAAGGTGGTGTTTGAAAGAGTTCCATCTAGGAAACCACCTGCACCAGAAGCTGTAAAAATAGAACAGACACGAGATTTCCAGACAGGAAAGTTTTCCTCACCTTTAAGAATTTGGATTCAAAAGAAGATGGAGCCTTCAATTTTTAGGTCACTTGTTTTTGGAAAAGTAGCAATAGTAGTCATATCTAGGAAACATAGTGTTCAGTATTCAAGACAATGGTGAGAACATACTGTCATCTTCAAGTATCATCGTCAGTCTCAATGTCAGCAGAGCAATGATCAGAGGACTGATTGATGCTATGATTGGGAGATCCAAGAAAAATATATATACAGAGCAATGATTGGAAGACCAATTGATACAAGATATTTATCATGAACTGGAGCATACTGCAGCAGCACAGTTCAATACCCTATCTTTGAGACCATCTCCTCTTTTCTCCAGCAAGAGCAGCAACCTGATGAGGGGGCTTCTCATCCTTTCCATAGTATATGTGTATGATAGTTTGTCTCTCTTCCTCAGAAGAGGCACACTTAACTGCTTGATGCAGCCACTGAATAGGGCATGAAAGAGGGTCTTCTGACCAGTATTTGTGCTGTAATCATTCAAAAGAACAATTCCAGTACTACTAAAATGGAGTGGGAGGATTGCCAGAGAAATGAGGAAAATACCATAATCTAGCATTGACAATGTCTAGTCCAGGCCATAAAGAATCATAGAGAAGCACATTGGTATCCTCACAACGATAAGCATCTGTTGCAGTAAAGTGAGAGGTAGGAGGGAAGAAATCTCACCTAAGAATTTCATATCCTTGAAAATATACCAAAGCTGGTGGTGTTTTATTGTAAGTCTTGGAAGGGAAAGCCCAACTGGCACCAGAATAAATAGATGAAAGTTGTTCATCAGGAAAGTGAAAGGAGGATGCAAGCATACTCTAGTACAATGTTTGAATCTTGGCATTTGAAATCTGAAAAGGAATCACAATCCAGTTGGACTTCAAGCTATGGATCCATGGTCCTACATTAGTTTGATGAAGGAATGGAACCATTTGATCCTGATGAACAATAGTATGATGGATGTTCTTTAGCAGCATCGGATGTGATTCTTGAAATACTGTGATCTGATCTTCTTCTCCTTCTTTCTCTACTGGAACCTGAATATGTTCTTCAGACTCCATCCATAGCATGTTCTTGAATGAGTCAAAGTTCATTGGCAGTAAACCATGCTTCAAGTTCTGGAGTTGATGGTCTGAGAGGTTGGCCATTGAGAGGATTGTATGAAGGAAAATATTGAGGTGGTGGTGTGGTAATGATCAAACAAGTCTCTGGATCAGGTGTGATGAATCCAGAAGATTGTATGGGCAGGATATCGTCATTGCTAAGGTTATAAAAAGTGTGAGTGAGACAATAAGATAGAAAGGATGTTCCTAAATGTATGACCTGTTGATAGGAATAACCACAACTGTCACAAATTTCTCCTTTTTCGATATGTCACTTGCAAAAAGGATAAGAGATATGGAAGGGATTTGTTACGACTAGAGGGTGAGCCTTGGGACCTATCTGATTCTTTTTCTCCATTTCATCATGCTTCCGAACAAGACCTCACTTGGGACCACCCTTGGGGCCTCTCTTTTCCTTGATTATCCTTAACGGACGTCATCTTCTCCTCACGGGTTTCTCTCGTAACCCCGATGTCTTGTTCCCATTCAGATACAATTAGGTGAAGCTGTGTACGGAGTCCCGAGGACTCCTTTTAGACGATACCAGTACTGACCTGTTTTGTATAAACAGAATTCCGTTCCTTCCGAAACGGAATCAGTGAAATACGGAATGCCTTCGGGGTTCCGATTCCTTTTGTAGATACGGAGCTCCATCTCCATATTCCCTTTCTTGGTACACAGCCACAACCTTCATTCGTATATATACCAGACGCCCTTGTACTATAACACTAAGCTAGTTCTACGCAATCAAGTGTAGTTTCTACGCGATCCCCAAAAAGCCTTGAGAAGTGACCTCGTGTCTGCTCAAGTCTTCCTTAGAGTCAGAGGTGTCCTCATGACTGCTGACTAGTAAACACTCGGAAATACCAGAACTATGCTTCCGCGTTACAAAAGAACTAGCTTCTCTCCTAATCCCCTACTATTCAGTAGAGGGACAAATCATCCACAACGTCTCGCCAATATGGACTCACAGACTCCACATCACCTTCTCCCTCCCGGTTCGCTCTCCCTGATCTCTCTAATCTACATCAACACCACCCTTGGTTTGCCTATAAGCCCGACGACCTCTCTGGAGAGGAATACCATCGTCAGTATAAGGAACGCCAATTCGCACTAGCAAGAGAGAATAGAAAGGAAGGAAGACCCTCAGACTTCCTCCCACCTTTCGAACCACCCCTTGAACGGACTGCCTCACCCGGCTCTCCAATCAAAGCTGAAGAGGAAGAACAGTTCGTAGAACCAAGAACAGGAGAAGAAGAAGAAGAAGACATGGCAGAAGAAATAAAGGCAGGATTGCCAGAAGATTTCTCGGGAGAACCAGAAGATGCCAATAGATGGCTACTAGCCATGAAGGCATACTTCCAGATCAATGGAACCCTCTTCACAGATGTTACGAAATCGCTAACCTTCCTCAATAAAATGAGCAAGGGAAGAGGAAGGACCTTCGCAGAAGGATGGCTGATGAAACTAGCCAACAACCAGGTGCCGGCAGAGGAGAAGACATTTGACGTTATCACGGAAAGGTTCTCCCAAACTTTCTCTCCATATGACACTGCCGCCAAAGCTAGGATCCAACTTGCCCAAGTAAAGCAAGGAAAGAAGGGGAATTTCGAATCCTTCGTCTCGACATTCCTACTCTTATTGGAGAAATGCGGAATAACCGACAAGAAGGCTCTGATCGAATGGTTCGTCAGAGGAGTAAATCCAGCCCTTGCAGAAATGGTCCTCTGCTGTGAAACAATCCCTACGACCCTGAAAGGGTGGATCGACAAGACCACCCTCTTCAATCAGCAACTTCATCGAATCGAAGACTTGTGAAGAGGGGTGGAATACATTCCCAGTTATTCCAGAGGAAGAAGGGATCCAAACGCCATGGAGGTAGATCGAGTCTACTTAACTCCCACACAAAGAAGTGAGCATTTCAAAACAAACAAGTGTTTTGTATGCCACAAAGTGGGATGTCGGGCAAGCAACCACAAACAGAAAGGAAGCAGAGGAGGAAACAACAACTGGAGAGAACAGAATCCAAGGAATAGACCCCCTCTTGCCAAAGCCCGAGGAACCTCTCTAGAAGGAGACCTACAGGATTACCTAGACAACCTCGACAAAGGAAGTCAACAAGCGGCTATGAAGATCCTGAAGACAGCCTTTGAACCAGACGAGAACTCTAGTAAAGAGGAAGGACCATCTGTCTCTCGAGTAGGTCTTAACGATAAAAACAAATATGCTGCCATCGCAGCATGGGGAGACGAAGAGCTAGATCCCCACTATCTCAGAACTTGCAATATCATAGAAACCCCTCTTCAACGAGGATTAAAAGCTGCCGAAGAATGGAAAAACCAGAAAAAGGGTTTTTAAGAGGGAAGAATGAGTCGACGTCATCTCTTCCCATTGTTTCTCATAGGATCTCCCCTGTATTTGTAACCAGTGCCCAAAGTACGTCAATCAACATTCCCATTAAACTCTGCGCACCAGGAAAACAAAACAAAACCGTCGACACCAAAGCTCTAATCGACAGTGGAGCAACAGGTTGCTTCATTGATCGGGATCTTGTACGAACAAGGGACCTCCCCACCTCCAAATTGAAAACACCACTACGAGCAACGAATGCCGATGGGACCCAAAATCATAGCGGTCTCATAAGGAGGAAAGCTTCCCTCCTAATGAAGATAGGAGAACGAACTGAGTTACGAGAATTCCTCGTAATCGATTGTGGAAAGGACGATATCATCCTAGGACTCCCATGGTTGAAGGATGAAAACCCGGAAATCGACTGGGCAAAAGAAAAAATCAAAATCCCAGAAAAACTCCCTCCCTCCGGACAGAGAAGCGAAGAAGAATACATCCATACCTTCCTCAATAAATGTCAAGTCCATAAACTACTCAGGAGGAGCAAGACGTGGTGGAATACCCAGATCGATCAGAAACATTTCTTACAAACAAAAGAACTGCGGATACGGAAAACCACCGTCTCCACCACTTTAGCTCAAGAAATCCCAAAACGAAAGGTGGAAATACCACCAGAATATCAGGAGTTCATCGACGTCTTCACCAAAAAAGAAGGAGGTCCCCTTCCCCCTAGTCGCCAATTCAATCATGGGATAGACCTAACAGAAGATTTCACTCCTAAAGTGGTGAAAGCTTACCCGCTAAATCCGAAAGAACAGGAAGCCTGTAAAGCTTTCATAAAAGAACACCTCGAAGCGGGAAGGATCACCCCTTCGAATTCCCCACAGGCTTCTCCTTTTTTCTTCGTGCCAAAGAAAGATGGAAGCCTTCATCCTTGTCAGGACTATCGGTACCTGAATAAGCATACTATCAAGAATGCTTACCCATTACCTCTCATCTCGGATCTAATGGATCAATTGAAGGACGCCAAATACTTCACCAAATTGGATATTCGATGGGGATATAATAATATCAGAATAAAGAAGAAAGATCTCTGGAAGGCCGCGTTCATCACCCCCTTCGGTCTCTTTCAACCGACCGTCATGTTCTTCAGGATGTGCAATTCCCCTGCCACCTTTCAGGCCTTCATGGATTGGATCTTCCAATGGGCAAGGAATGAAGGATGGATCCTCATCTACATGGACGACCTTCTCATACATGCCAAAACAAAAGAAGAGTTGCGGCAACAAACCAGACAAGTGCTCCAATGTTTATGAGACAATCATCTGGGAGTAAAACTGGAGAAATGTTACTTCAACGTGGAGGAAGTAGAATTTTTAGGCATGATAGTCCGTCAAGGAATCATCAAAATGGATCCTACCAAACTGGCCGCCATCAAAGACTGGGAAGCCCCAAAGACCGTAAAAGGAGTAAGATCCTTCATAGGTTTCTGTAACTTCTATCGGAAATTCATCCCAGACTTCTCGAAACATGCCCGCCCCATCCTGGACTTAACCAAGCAAAAGATGACTTGGCAATGGGGAAAGGACCAGGAACAAGCCTTCCTCTATCTAAAAAACGCCTTCTGCTCCCAACCCGTCCTTCGCATGCCAGACATCTCTCAACCCTTTTCTGTTATGACAGATGCATCCTTAATTGCCTCAGGAGCAGTCCTGATGCAGAAAGATGCCAACGGCAACCTTCACCCCTGCGCCTACTTCTCCAGGACCTTTTCTCCTGCGGAACGAAATTACGACATCTATGACAGGGAGCTCCTAGCGGTCATTCGCGCTTTAGGAGAATGGCGGCATTATCTAACTGGAACAGAACACCCGGTAACGATCCTCACCAACCATAAGAACCTCACATACTTCAAAGATCCTCGGAAACTCTCTCGCCGACAAGCCCGATGGCTCCTCACTCTCCAGGACTACGACCTGGTCTTTCACCACCTCCCCGGTACACAGATGGGACCGGCGGATGCACTCTCTCGACGAGATTCCCTGGACACTGCCGGAGACAATGCAGACGTCATTCTCCTCCCGAACGCCTTCATATGAAAATTAGACCTAGATCTCTCCACTCAACTTCGGCTTTCCTCAGCCAGCGACCCACTAGTACAGCGCCAGTTGCGATCTCTTCACGACGACTCCCCTTCCTTCCCTTCGACTGGGAAAACAGATTGGGTTTATACAGACGGCCTCCTGTACTATCGAGGTCGCTTATTTGTTCCGGAAACCTCCCGTCGCAAGATACTTTCCGCTCTCCATGACTCCCCCACGGGAGGTCACGGCGGATACTTCCGCACTCTAAACCTCGTCCAGAGAGACTACTGGTGGCCTGGAATGGCCGGTTTTGTTCGCCGGTATATCTTAGGCTGTGCCATCTGTCAGGCAAACAAAGTCAACACTCATCCCACTCTTCCCCCCCTGACGCCTCTTTCTCTTGCGGCTACACGCCCCTTCCAGCACCTTTCGGTGGATCTCATCACGGACCTACCTCTTTCCCGGGGGTTTGACTCAGTCATGGTCGTGGTCGACCATGGGCTTACGAAAGGGGTAATTCTTGCCCCTTGTCACAAGAACATCACCGCAGAAGGAATAGCCACCCTCTTTTTCTCTCATGTGTTCAAAAGATTCGGTCTACACGACAAAGTCGTCTCCGACAGAGGTCCCCAATTCGCCTCCGCATTCGCCTTGGAACTGGCACGACTGTTGCACTACGACCCCTTA
>JBBPTC010000941.1:0-10098 GCA_038093955.1 Boletus albobrunnescens
GCACGTTGCTTGTATTATCCAATGACGTAACGTATAACTGATGCGAGGTGGCGCATGATAGCATCGAACGTATTATACATATAGGGGTGCGTGCGGCGCTAGAAGTGCAGTTACGACAGCTGGGGGGCAACCCAATCGAAGATAAGCCAGGACGCAAAGAACAGCTCTTGCAACTTGGCCAAGCTCTAGTGAGCGGTTGTCCTGCTGTCACCCGAGCTTTCATCAACAGGGGCGCGACTCCTCTTGCCTTCAACTCGTTTAGTTCAGCCCCCCTGCAGCCGCCCGTTGTGCTAACTTGTGAACCTCTCCATCTGGAGAACACACATCGCAGGGCACCTGGTTGGGTATCTGTCTGCACTCTTTTGCCAGACTGTTTCCATCCATGTACTCCATTGCTTGGTAGACCTTGCACCTGTCCCCGTGCAGCAGCTGATCCAGCCGCCAACGCATGTCAACTTCTGCGCAAGAACTTGGGGTTTTCGGACCAGCTTTTCGTATGGTGGTGAGGAACACGTGGGACTCCGTTCCGTCCCTACCAGCTCGCCCAGCCGCTTGTAACACCGACAGAAGGCAATGCTTGGGTGAGTGGATGATGATGAATCTGATGTTGGGTCGGTCAACACCCACTCCAAACGCTGAGGTGCATGCCATCATGTTGCTCTTCCCGTTTTCCCACTGTTGTATATTGAATTCCTTGCCATGTTGGGCCTTTGGAAGTTTGCTATGAAACACAGGGCACTGGTTTTCTGCGGAAAACCGTTCGGCCTCGTCGCATGAGTTGAAAAATATCAGCATTCGTTCCCTCTCCTTCAACCGTTTGGCAAGAGCGTGAACCAGGCTCCGAAGGCCTGTCTCTCCCGCGGTGAAAATGGTGTGCAGTCCGATCTCCTGCCGGTTCGTTGGTGACCGAATGAAAGCGGTGTTCTCTGGTTTCAAGGTGTACGGGTCCAGCAACTTTTGTTGCAGAGCAGGAGGGGCCGTGGCGGAGAGCAGATACAGTGGCATGTCTTGGTCAGATGCCCAGCATGCAAGTCTCTTCCAGCTGGCAACACGATCTGGCGGGCAGGAGAGCGCGTCATGGTGTTCGTCAATGAACATGGCTGTGAATCTCGGGGTGCCCTCCTTAACCAGCTGGCTGCCAAAACGGATTAGCATTCCAGCCGGAATGGCGTATGGCCAAAGGCACTCACTCGCAAAATTTTCGGCTCCCAACATGTTCAACCTGAACGAAGAGTATCTGAACAACCTGAGGAATGTCCCCCAAGCCGTACTTGACTGCTTGAAGACCATGCCTTCTCGCTAGCTCAAATTGTTGGTCAAGCAGTACTGTGAAAGGACAGACGACGATGAATCGCGCCTCCAGATCCAGCAGAGGAGGTGTAAGCCACAGCATACTTTTGCCCCCCCCGGTCCTCATGGTTATCATAGCGTCTTGTCGCTTTCGCATGACCAAGAGGATGGCCTCCATCTGCGCCTCGCTCTTCTCACGTACAGTTGGGTCCTGCAGCAGGTGTCGAAGGGCCCCTCTAATGTTTTCCCGGAGCATGTCGTCTTTCGCTTGCTCACGAAACCGAATGTTTTCTACCAGGAGATTCTTGGCTGCGTCACCCAGTTCTGAAGCTGGTGGAGAAGAATGAAGCATTGGGTGGTGATTTACCCGACCTGCGTCCATCTCCTTTGAAAGCTCTTCTGGCACGCAGTTGATCTCGTTAAACCGTGCCCTTTTCTGCGGCCGTGAGACTGTCGCCTCTTGTTCAGTGACAAACGTAGGCTGGAAGGCTCTCTTTCCCTGACTGGGGAATTGCGCTGGCGAGGTGTCATCGGAGGTGGCTAAGTGAACCGGCTGTTTGGTGAAAGAAGGCGGTATTTCTAAGGCGGTCCTGTCGCCATTCAAGTGAAGGGCTGCACTAGCATCCCAAAAATCTGCGCCTGTGGTGGGTGACGGTGTTTCTCCCCCTAAGGCAGAGAGCTTCTTAACGATATCTGCTGTCAGGCCGATGGCCGCAAGCCTGCTCATGACAGCGTCAGCCACCGTGTCGGAGACCTGGGCAGAGACATGAGCAGCTAACTCTCTGGCGTCAAAAAGCTTCTGCGACATGGCCATCATTCCCCTAGCACGCACTGGCTCAGGGGGTTTTTGAGGTCCCATGCCCAACAGGCTGGACCACTCTTTGGCTAACCAGCGATGCTGAGCCAGGCTACTGGGGGAGAGGCGGGGCAGTGCACCCTGAATAACGGCGTAGTGAGCCAGGTCCACTTCAGTGGAATGATCGGCAGCTTCTGCGAGGAGATCGTCACCCCCAACAGGAAACATCTCGTCAGGAGAAATAAACTCCCGTCCGAGGGTTATCATGCCTTGGCGGAGATCGCTTGCGCCCCAGGCACACCGAAAAAGCTCTTGATTGCGTCTTTTCACTGTGTCATAGAAAGCCTCCGCTGTAATTCTGATGCCATTTTCGACACAAAGGTAGCTGAAGATCACGAAGGTCAGAATCAAACAGAGCCGACGCAGCAGCAAAGCTCACGTGCGGTACAACGAGCGGGAATCTTCGCCGTAAACGATTCCAGCGAGAATGGCCTGCGTCTCTCTCTGCCCGCTACCCAACAGCACCAGCAAAAGATCCCGCAGCGGCTCAGCTAAGAAAGCGGGGGTGCAGTTATCTCTCCCTTTCATGTGCGTCGTTTTACTGTATCTGTTGAGGACCATGGCCTCATTGCCCTGAAAGATCAGGTTGCGAGGCCTGTCAGCATTGCGCAGCTGGATCTGCAGGAATTGCCGGACGCGAGTGGACAGCTGAGTGCCAATGAAAAGGGCATAAACAGCGTTTGCCCACATCCTATCTGAACGACGGAGAAACTCCTTGATTGCTACGCCATCCCAGTTCCAGCGGCCATTTCCCGAGAACGAGCCGAGCTTCCAGTTTTGAACCGACAACAAAAAGAATTCATGCCTGCGGTTGCTGAATGGTGCTTCTGCCAGGAAGGAATAGCCTCTGTCTGCCTTGCCTATATCATCGACGATGTGTAACTCGGACATATCAGGCCACACCTCTTGTCTGGTAAGGTGCAGGAACGCAGATTTGACTTCCTGAATTAATTTTGCCATCCCGCTGCGAAGAAGGTCGAGGTACAGCGTCTCTGTGCCAATGGATATCCATGCGTGAGCAGGGTCGACAAAGACGCTGGGATCCTGCACTTGGGAATATGCTAGCGCAGACGCCACTTGTTGAAGCTCCCACACCGTATTGAAGGTTGTGGGGGTGCCCAGCTTCAGCACCAGGTTGTACAGCCGCCCAACCCGGCTGATAGGAGAGCGGGGACCAGTGTCAGTGAGATGCTTGTGCTAAGAACCAACCAGCTTACTCGATCGCATCCTCCACCTCGCCCTGCGGTTCCTGGCAGGCAAGAGCTTCGTACAATGTTACCAATCGACAAAAATATTTCAGCTTTGCGAGCAGTGGTGTGAGGCTGGCGGCGTCCATGAATGACCCGTCATCGCGCAGGGCCATTAGCCAGATGCAGCGCCGGATCGGATTGTCCCAGGCCCCAAGTCTCTTTGCTTCAGGGATATGTACGAGCGACCAGCAAAACGCCTGATACGCCCGAATTGCTTGCCTCTTACTACCCTGCGACTGCTCGGTGGCATCACTCGCCAGAAGCTCTATGAGAGCTTCCAACTTCTCCCGTTGAGTCTCAGTATAGACGAACGTCATCTTGAAATCGTGGCCCCTTTCCTTTCGCACCATCGCTCGAATCATCAACACAAAAAAAGCCAGATAGCTGTCATTGTCGCTGGAGAAAAAGCGGAAGTATTTGGATCTGCGATTGGGAATGCGTTGAAGTGAGCGGCATTCTGTGAGACGGGGACTTACTGCTCCGGTGAAAACCCTGGGCCATTTAGCAACACCTTCGCAACAGTGAAGGCATTGGGTGTCTCCTGCAAGAGCTTCTTCGTGCAACTGTGGTGTTCCCTCACAATGCCATCCAGAGATTCCAAGACGCCTCCCAGCTCTGTTGGCGAGTGCTTCTGCTTGAGCCTCCAGGCCGCCTTTCTCTGCTCGCCGTCCTTCCGAATCTCTTCTTGAAATTCGTCCCACATCGTGAGCTTCAGCAGCGGTGGGCGATCGCGGTCAGAACCGGCAGCAAGAATAGGATCATCCACCACGGAGGGTAAGAACTGGAGACGGAGGAAGTCCCGCATGTCGAGGTCGCTCTCAACAGCTGCCGTAACATCTACCTCGAAATACTTCCGGCCTACTCCTTGGAAGATGGTTTGGACCATCGTTTCCTCGCGGTCCGTGTTATGCGCCAGTCCTTGGCCATGCCGCAACCTGCCGTGCTTCAGCAGCGCTTGCAAATCGCGGACACTGTACCGGCAGTCCAGGGGATCTGCCCTGCAGCTAAATCCTGGGACAGGAGCCGCAATCCCTCTCACTGGGGGCCCACCTGCCTGGGGAATGGGTGCTTGCTGGGGAAGTTGGCACACCCCGAGTTCCTTACAGAGCGCTTTGAACGCCTTTTTTCCTTCTGCGTTCAGGGTAGCTCCGTGCTGATTCTTTGCATGGCCCAACGCAGCTTCTGAGCCAATGCCAACTTCACATTGCCGGCAGATGAGTACCAGCAGCTTGGTGTGCAGGCATAACCCAAGCTGATCAAGGACCTCCCCGTGCATCACTTCATTCTCTCCGGGAAGAAGTTTGACAACCCTTCGATTTCCTTTCGTGGTCGGGGGCAATCAGCGACTCAACCGGGCGAATTTAAGGCCGGTGAACCCACCCTTATCCCCTGTGCCCTCCTCTCCCTCTACGAGCTGCTCTACCTCAGCCCTGCGAATAAGGTCCTCTGGAAAAGGTGACCCAGGCTGCGGTTACCTCCAGCTGCTCCTTCCTTAGAAAGTCGGGCGCTCTTACCTGCACCTGGCGGATCAGTGAAAAGCTCAAGGGGAGTGCCTGGAGGCGACCCTTCTGCTAAGCGGATCCCTGAGAGACGGAGAGCAGTTAGAGTTGGCCTTCGTATCGATTTCAAGACGTGGGAGCCGCACCTGTTTGTCTGCGCCACGAACTGCCTGGGTTGGACTCTTCCACCAGGGCCACTGCATCGTCGTCACGGCGGATGAAGACTGTCGAGAAGGACGTCCGTCAAAATATGTTGCTCCCATCATCAGACGCACTGACTGTTCTTGCTGCCTGCTGGCAGGTGAAAAGAGACCCGAGGCCTGCCTTCTGATGCGATATCAGGCACCGTCGCTGGCACAGCCTCCCCGCAGCCTTCTGGCCCAGACACCCCAGTAGCCGTGCTCTCTGGGACGGGTGAGCGAATGAACGTCAAGCAAATGCAGAAAAAGCGCCTTGCCTGTGGAAGGAAGCCACTGCATAATGCTGTTTTTTGGGGATGAGCCCCGCAGTGAGGCGTTTGGTGATGTCTCCCTTGCAATTCCGTGCGTTGCCTTGATGTGTTTCGTGAACGCCTCCCGGCTAGCATATGCACGCCGGCACTGCTCCACAGGACAGTGTAACTTGTCGCCCTTCCTTTTGACGCTATACTCCCGGCCGCCCGCGGTGAACGGAGGTATGTCGCTGTGCTGACACCAGCGGTGATGGCGGCGGGCCGCAGCGTTTTTGAACGTTTGTTTGCAGTCAGTGCAAAGAAAAGACATGGCGGGGGCAGGGGTGGGTAAGACGCCTGGTACATGCGCTCTTTTGTAGTCAAGCCGAGCGGCCATCTGGGAGGTCGGCTGATCCCCAGCCTTATTGGTGAAGCGAGGGAGCGATCTAGAAGGGCCGCCCGTCCTAAATGCGGAAACCAGAAGGTGTGATTGGGTGTGGCACGGCCGCCAGAAGACGCATGGCAGTAGACCTTCTGCTTTGGTTTTCACCCAACCCTGCCAAGTCAATCCAGAATTGCTGGGTCGTGTGTAGCGTCCCAGTGCCGTCTGCGACTGGAGAATCCCATTGCGTGATGAGCCGCCAAACTCTAAGTCCACCCACTCGCACTGCTCGCCCAACCTAAATGTGTCTAAACTGGCGCACGAATGGCGAATCAGGGCTTGGTTCTTGCCCAAATGAGTGAATGCAGCAACATCGGTAAGAAAGCGAGAGCTCGACGCAGTGAACGCGAAAGGCTGAGACTTTGGAGGCGAAGTCCAAAGATGGCCTGTTGGGGATACGAAATTCCCAGCAAGATTTGGACAGTCACGAAGCCTGCCCTGCTGTCGCGAGTAGGAGAGCGCGAGATGGTGCATGAGATCAGACCACCAGGCGACGAACTTAATGCCGATTGACGTTTTGATGAGACCTTGCCTCGTCGAAGGACGTGTTGACTGGGATAGATATCTTACTGATTATCTCTAGTGATTCTTTGAGAGCCTTGCTGTATGTCGAGATGATGACGACTGGATGAATGCCACACTCCAGCTGGGCGATAAACTGGGCGAGAATTTCGCCAGCTAAAGAAATACGAGTGAGATGGCAGCAAACGCGCGACATGAAGACATACCGAGGGTGATAAAGCCTGTCATGCCCCGCTCCGCGTTCCAGTGAGCTCAATCATTTTCTTTGCAGCGGAATGTGCAGAACTTCTGGATATGGCGTGGTGAATTTCCGATAGCAGTGTTAATGCAGCGAGAAAACGCACAGCACGACCCTGCGCGACGACCGGGTATTGGTAAGCCACCAACTGAGCCGCTGGAGGCGGGTATGAACGCAGGCGGCGTAGCCCGCAAGTTGCTGAAGGCCCTATGCTGAGGGCGACTGAGCAAATGGGTGAAACCACTCCTGTGACGCAGTTGCAACAAGCGGAGCAGCGCTAGGAGTCCTGTCGGTGGGGCTGAAGCCCGGCCAGTAGAGGCTCTTGAAGGGATTGGAGGTGCGCTGGGAGGCCGCAGCGGTACGCTGCACGGCTAACTTTCACGTCCAGTCGGAACCCGCACCGCAGCCCGCGGCCGCACAACCACCAACCTCTTCTTGGCCGGTTAGCGCTCTACAAGCACCGCCACCATCAACTTCGCACAGCCGCGTTTTGCCATTTGGAAGCCCGCTTGCTGAGATTGGCTGGTCTTTTGGCGCTGCTTATGTAAGCCGTCCTAAGCCCCTCCCGCCCTCGATTACCTCTCACGCCATCGAGATCGAAAACTAAGACCCTCAATGCATACGAGAGTGTCTTGACCGAGAAGCGGCGTACGGAACGATGAAAGAAGTTGGTCCGCGACCACGAAACGCACTAAAGAGGACCGTCACTTGCGCGATCCGGTGTTGGCACATCCACTTGACCCCACCCGAGGGAGAACGCCTTAATCCTCTCCCAACCAAAAAACCAAATCACGTCTCCAACCTCGAACTCGCAACCAGATTTGCGGTAAGCTGTTTGCTTCCCCTTGACCAACCCACACTCATCCGGCTGTAGCCGTCCAGCACACTTGACTCTGCCCTCGGCGCGTCCTCAAGTCGGCGCAGCTGCGTGACCAAGGCATTTCCCGCACCGAAGCGTTCAAAATGGCCTATATGGGTGTGCAGGAAGTGTCGCGCTGAACTCCGCATGATGCGCGAGCTCGTGTTTCGTGCTGCAAGGCCCGCCGCCGGATACAAAAGAAGCAACGCGAGGGGCTGCATGGCAACGACGGCGGTGACACAGAGGGTAGCATGGGGGACAGGGAGGAGCAGTTATAAATGCCAAGGTGCGCCATCCCATCTCCCCAACCGCCGCCTATTAAAATGGCGGTTCAGCGCCCGCCGTACAACCGCCATCCACACGGAGACTGAGCAAACGATTCCGTCAGCCAATCTCGCAACATTCACTTAAGCCTTGGATGAAGATTAGGATGGCCCTGCGTCTCGTATCCCGCATCGTTCCTCACCACCACCGTGTCCCCCCACAACATGGGTTCTGACGAGCCTCCCTCAGTGCACTCCAGGTGAAAACGACCCATTCGAGGTGATCCGGTGGGCCCGACGACTACGGTTGCCTCTCCAAGACCTTTGGTTGTCACCTCTCCCAGCGCACCCCACGCCCACGCCAGCCGCCTACGACAAAAGCCCCATCAGGGGCCTTTTTCCTGCCTCGGTCTTGGGACGCGGTCAACGTGGTGGCATGGGCATGGGCTCATGCGGCACCACGTCATCCTCACCGAAACGCCAACGCCGCACGTTGTTACTCTTCTTCGAGTGAGTAAACTGCCGCTGGTCGACGCGCTATCATGTAGATCACTGATCGTTGTCTCCAAATAGATTGTAAACAAATTGTGGGGAATGACCTGCATCACGTCCGGAATGGGCAAGAATTGTAATGGTAAGGTTTTGACAGTCGAGGTGCGAACCCGTGTTGTATGAACGACAAATCGTGGCTGATCCATCCCTCGCTAGTGGTTGCATAGGTGGCTCACGCGGCCGGAATACCTTCAAGAGTCTCGTTTTCGGATGTTGGGAATGCAACACCGATATGGTTCGCGCCGAGAGCCTTATCACAGAGCTGACGGAAAGAGTCGGTGGTGATAAATACCAGGGAAAACTGATGAAGGTGAACAAACCTTCTCCGCCATTTTCCCGCCCGAATGCGCTGGAAACAACAAACGCAGATGCAACCACCAAGTCGGGCAGAGGAGCTGTCGGCTGCGTTAGAGCACGCTGGTGCCACGCGCGAATGGTCCTTTTCGACATTCACGGAACAGACGGAAAGCGCATCTTGCAAAAGAGCAAGTGGCCGATAAGCGCCGTGTGCTCGCCATCCAGCGAGACAAACTACTTCAGGATATCCGCCGGTTGCCAGGTTTTGAGCGATTCCAGTTCCACAGAGAATTCTCTCAGCTCAATGCCACAGAGAGGCGCTGCTGATGCCGTTGACCTCGCCCTTCATGGCCATCCTGATAAGGCCCTCTGTCTTACCAGCCTCGGCACCTCCCTCCTTACTCATTTCCGTTGTCATGGGGAGCTTGGTGACATCAAAACAGCAATTTCGACCCTTAGGGTTGCTGTTGATCTCACTCCTCATGGCCACCCTCAAAAGTCACGCCGTCTTAACAGCCTTGGCCTCTCCTTCAAAGTTCGTTTCGAATGCCTTGGAAATCTATGTGACCTCGAGGATGCTATTTCAACACTCAGGGATGTTGTTTACCTCACCCCTCCAGGTCACCCCAACAAACCCGGCCGACTTTGCAACCTAGGTAGCTTCCTCGCTCGCTTCGAGCGCCTTAGGGAGTCAGGTGACCTTGGGCAAGCAGTTTCCATATATTCGCACGCTGCCTCACCGGCCCTGTTAGGGACCGATTTCAAGCGTCAGAGCAATGGATATCATGCGCTCGGCGTGTACACCATCACTCTCTCCTCCACGCGTATTTCGTTGCCATTACCCTTCTTCCCGAACTTGAATGGCCTCGATCTTACACACCGTTACGCTCAAGTCGCACGAAGTGCCGATGTTGTGCGGGAAGCAGCTGTGGCAGCGCTGGACTCCGGACTCCCAGAAACTGCCGTCGAATGGCTCGAGCAAGGACGTTCAATTGTTTGGAGGGAGCTTCTCCAGCTGTGCTCGAAACGCTTGGCAACATGGCACTCAACTCCGGGGAACATGACGATGCGATTGCACACTACTCCTGAAATGCTGTGAGCGGAGACAAATTCTTTAGTGACTAAACCTGACGTGGATCACAGCTTGGCTCATTTCTCCCTCAAGTATCGGTACGAGATGGAAGCAAATGGAGCTCACTGGTTGGTGAACTCAGTTGTTCCTTCAATGCTATTTGACAACCTTCGACAGGACAGAACTGTCACGCACGAAATCGACTTTGATCCGTGGTCCACCTATATGCCTCCTAGCACGGAACCCCGACTTGACACATTCACCCTTGGGAATCTGAAGTCTGGGGGGACTTCGGTCGACGTGGTGTCGCACGCGTCTCCTTTCTTGAACATGATGGCAATCTCTCAACCCTTGGCAAATATCTCTCTTCTAGAATACCCAACACTTGCGTCCGCGATCAATGGGCTACCTTCTGTGGACCTTTCTTGTATTGTTGTTAAGGATCCCATAGTTGCAAGCCCGCCCGTCCCTAGCGACAACCCAGCTGACCACTCGATTGTTCACCACCCTTTGCGTTCCAAACGCCCG
>JBBPTC010000943.1:0-10084 GCA_038093955.1 Boletus albobrunnescens
TAGTCCACTATATTCCTGTTACTCCAAGAAGAAACAGAACAGCCTGCTGACCGTGGTGAATAAGTTTCTGTAGGACAGAAGGCCTAGACCTCAAGAGTTTCCTGCTAGATTTATTCAAACAAGACAATGCATAGCCTCGGCTTTCTCCATAATGGTACAATTGAATCTCTCCGCACGTCCATTCTACTGAGGGGTGTATGGGACAGATGTCTGGTGCATAATGCCCTTGGACGTGAAGAACGTTTGAACATCTCGACCCAAAAATTCCCCCCCATGATCAGAATGTACAGAGGCAATAGCAAGGCCAGAAGAAGTCTCCAGCCAAGCAAACAAAGCATGAAGTGCAGCAAAAGTACCAGACTTCTCCCAAAGGAAGGAAAGGAGGGCAAAGCCAGAAAAATCATCAATCAGAGTAAGGACATACAGAGCATGAGATCGTGACTCAACGGGGAAAGGACCCATTGAAACGACCAACTCACTTAAGAGCTAGTTGTTTGGGTTGGAAAGAGTACTAGATGTGAGCCAAGCACTAGCTGTTGTTGGGAAAACTCCAGGAGGACAAGACTACCATCTCCTGGTGGTTTATTGGGCTTTATATACTGTAGTTACATGCACACAGACCATGCTATGCTTATCTCTACTTACTATACAGAGGTATGAGCTGGAATGACTGGGTATAACATGTGTTTAGGCTGTGTGCATGTGGATCGGGTGTGGCGAGTCATGAGTGGACGATAGGGGTCATGAGGCAAACATATGTGTGACTAGGTGAAATATGTGTTAGATAGCGTGACATGTGAATAGGTGACATGGTGAAGGTATGAAGGGTGAACGTGTGAAGCCGTGATATTGTGAAGATGTGAAATGGTGAAGTGGTGAAGGCGTGAAGATGTGACTGAGGTTGAATAGGATAAGATGATTAGGAAAAGTGTAGTGAACTTTGGTAGTGAAATAGTTATTGACCCGAGATGAGCGATTGAGGACTAGGAAAAATAAGGAAAAATAGGGGAAAAATAGGGCATGTGTAACACCCATGAGATCGGTATGAAGGAGACCAAGAGGGCAAGTAGTATGCTTGAGGGAAGATCCAAAAGGATGATCTGCCATTTTGCCAGTAAGGCAACCTTTACATGGAGATGATAAAGAAACAATAGCAAAGTCTGGACAACCAGAGGTGACCTGGGACAAATGCCTCAATGCATTGGTGGAACAGTGTCCCATGCGTTGGTGCCATAAATCAGAGGAATTAGTGATGAATGAGGCAATCCTTCCTGGAGTAATCTGAAACAACTGAAACCAGTGAAGGTTGTTGTCTGGAAAGGAGGCAGACACCCGTATAACCAGATGTCCTCACTTGTTCCGAATATAAGTTTTGTTTGCAGCGATGACACATCGATAACCTTGAGAGGTTAGTGTGTTCACAGACAAAAGTCAGTGAGCTGCTTGTGGTGCATACCAAACACGTTCTAAGACAAGTGGTGAGCAACCAGCAGGATGGATAATAACTTTCCCAGGTCCATACATGGTGACTATAGAACCATTGGCAATGGTGGCCAACTTGGTTTCTGTATTGAGATGTGCAAAATCATCAAGATATGGACTGATGTGATTAGTACAACCACTGTTGATCATCCAAAAAGAACATGTGGATGACTTAATGTTTCCAGCCATATACCATCTAGACGAAGATGCATTTGTGGAGGTGCTAGTACAAGTGGTCTTTTTCAAGGTCATATTGTTAATTCCTTTTGAAAGGCTAGCAAACGTCACTGGGTTGTATTTCTTGAAGTATGACTTCGGCATCTCTGGTAAAAAATGGTCTCTAATTTTTCGACCAGGCAAAGACAGACCCATGACTAAACCTCCGATAACAAGAGTGGTCTTCTTCATCTTTTTCGTTTGTTTCTCCACTAGAGCACTCAGCAGCTGCACAGTGGGAGTGACTCTACCAGGTGTATGAAGCATCTCCCCAGAGTTAGAGAGAGAGCTTCCTTGATCAAAAGTGCTGGTTCGAGGATCCAGCCATATCCAGAGAGATATCCATCTCATTCCAAGAAGTTTTCGCGGTTTGATTCCAACCAGGTTCTACAATATCAGAAGAAAAGTCATGGAACTCTTCTCTTTGGTGGAGAATGCCAGCAAATTCTTCCTCAACAAATCCAGATTCATCAGCAGGGAGCACAGCATTGGCTATCACATGTGCATGTGCCGGTTCCTTTCCTTTTCCTTTATGCTGGGAGTTATTCTTCTGAGCATTATATCCATCTCTCTTCCATTGATTTGGTCTCTTCTTTTTCTGGGAGTTTCCTCCACCAGAATTAGAAGGATGGCCTGATGACTGCTGTTGTGGTCATTGATTCTGCCAATGGTTTTGCCACGGCAGGCCATTGCATATGACAGCACTTTTCTGCGCTTGGGAAGAAGAGTCGATGTATGAAATATGTGAGGAAAGAGGGCAAATATGGGAATGGCATATATCCATTTCACGTAGGATAGCCTGTTGGATGTTTTGGATGGTAAAATCATTGTTGTCGGTAGTGTGGATGAGAGTGGATCGGAGACTATCAAAGTCATCCGGAAGTTGAGCTAGGAGAAACATGGCATGGAGCAACTTCAGAAGACCTAAACCAGCATTGAAAATACTGGTATAGTATTGTAACATCTGAGTGATGTCTTCCATGGCATGCACAGGACGGAATCAGTGTCGAAAGATTTTGTTTAAGAAAAAGAATTGTCCTGCTATTCCTCGAGAAGCATAGCATTTGTTCAAGCTTGTCCAGTAGGTATAGGTGAGAGAACGAAAGTGGGTGATGGCAGGTGTTCCTGCAACAAAAGAGGGACATTCAGAAGGAGCTTCTGCTACTAGTTGATCATTGACAGTGATGACCAAATAGCCCATCATCTTCGCGTCCGCATCTTTTCATTCATTTGGGTTGGTGATGTTTGTTGTCTTGGAGAGTGTTCCATCAAGGAAACCTCTAGCACCACAAGCTATAAAGATAGAACGGACACGAGATTGCCAGACAGGAAAGTTTTCCTGGCCTTCAAGAATTGAAATCCAAGAGAAGATGGTTCCTTTGATTTTGATTTTGCTAATTGTTGGGGAAGTGTAGGTAGTCATAACTAGAAAACATTGTGTTCAGTATCAAGACAATGGTGAGAACATACTGTCATCTTCGAGTATCATCGTCCATCCTGGTGATGCAGAGCAATAATCCAGGACTGATTGATGCAATTACCATATTTCTCCAAGAAAAAATCTATATGCAGAGCAATGATCGAAAGACTGATTGATACAAGATATTTACCATGAACTGGAGCGCACTGCAGCTGCACAGTTCAATACCCTATGGCCATTGAGAGGATCGTTGGAAGGAAAGTATAGAGGTGGTGGTGTGGTTATGATCAAACAAGTCTCTGGATCAGGAGTAATGAATCCAGGAGGTTTGACAGGTAAGATTTCGTCGTCGCCTAGATTGTAGAAAGTTTGAGCGAGACAGTATGGTGGGAACAATGTTCCTGTTTGAATGAACTGTTGGTGAGGGTAACCACAACCATTGCAAATTTTTCCTTTTTCTATGTGTCGCTTACAGAGAGGACAAGAGATGTGGAAGGGATTTCCTTGGGGATCCAATCAAATGCGGCAAGAGGGTAGTTCTGGGCAAACGAGATTTTCTTGGGACTGCACTGGTATAGTCTCCGAGCAAACTCGGGATGCAGTTGGTAATGGATGAGGTGATGGTCTCTCTGATGATGGAGGAGATCAATGAACCTGTTGATTTCTAGTAGTCATAATGACCATTTGGAAATGCAAGGTTTCGTGATCAGTTCGATGATGCATATTCAATGAAAAGAAACCATCATCAACTTGAGTGACAAGTTCACCAAAGTGATGAACAAAGAACGAAAAAACCCCATGTGTGTACACAGGAGTCTAAGTGGCCACAGTGGCTAGTGCCTGTGCCATAAGCAACCAGACATGAGCGAAACTTGTTGCTTGTCTTTGCTCCATTCTCTGCAAAAAACAGGTGACAGGGATGTGCAAGTAAATGTCAATGCTGTTTCAAGCAGGGCTCATAATCTAATAAAATCCACAATCCCGGTAGGATGAAACCAGGGGATCTCACTTCCTCTACTATCTGAGGAGTAGTAGGTGGACTGATCAAAGAGACCGAGTCCGCAGAGGATGTGGTTGAATGGATTAAGTGGGAGATACTCACTTAGTGCTGAGGAAGGCGAAGCGAGCTTTGAGAAAGTAGGACTAGTAGTGTGTACTAGATCTGAGTGGAGTGATGAGAGAGTAGATTGGAATGAGCTATCTCAACTTGGTGAGGAGCGACTATCAAGAAAGCTCCTCTTATATAGGGATCAAGGACTGTTTGTCCTTGTCATGTCTCTATCTGTAAATAGATAGGTAGAGATAAGAAAGATAAGGATGAGTCATCTAGTATGACTATCCAGAGATATCGCCCAATGGCGTATGTCACTCTTATCTATGACATCATTGATGACTAAATGTGATAGTGTAAGAAATGGAATAATCTGGGTCTAGAATCTAGGTCTCTTTAATGAAGAGGAAAAACTGAATACCTAGAATTCCAACAATGCATACCAATATGGATGAGGGTATCACTCTCTTCTTTATCTGAGAGAATCATGACATCTCCATGTGTACAAGGGTTCACAAGGTCCTGGGCTCACCGAAGGTCGCCGTAACATTGTGTAGTTTAAACAAATAGTGTTATGATGGTAGTGTTGAAAGCAGGTTGTATCACAGAGAACTGCCTGTTACTCATGGAGGTACACCAATGGATGTTATTGAGGTTGTTAGTTCCAGAGATGGACTTGATGAGGGTTCTTGTGATGCTGGTTGAGACACCATGATGGTCAAAGTAGTGGAACAAGATGAATTAGAACTCAGATAGGCTGAGTTCAAACCTATATAGTGTACAGGTATGGTGGGAACCATTTACTACATATAGTAACCTACACTATGTACTACTTTTTGTAGGTGGTTGAGAGCTACACTAAGGTGCTCGTTCAACACTCCCTCTTGCTAAGCTGCCTGGTTAAGGTGTGTAAGTATCTAAGGTAAAAGACACCTTAGGAGGTAATGGCATTGTCATAAAAGACTAGCCCAAGTTGTGATCGGAACTGATCAAGCTTTATATGGCCAAGGTTCTTTGTAAACATATCGGCGGGATTAACTGCCCCTTCAACAAAGAATATTTCAATGAGGCCTTCTTTGACAAACTCCTGTACTCCATGCCATTTAATATCAACATGTTTGTTACGTTTTTCAGTAATGGGGTTCAAGGCCATAAAAATAGAACCTTGATTATCGCCACAGATGGGAATTGGGCAAAGCTGATATCTAATTGTAACCAAACCACCTGTTTGCTACAATTAGAAAGTGCAACGTATTCAGCTTCTGTGGAAGAATAGGCAATGCAACTTTGTTGACATGATTGCCAGCTGAAGATGCAATTTGCTAGTTTAACAAACCAGCCAGTCTGAGAGTGACAGGTGTTGGGATCGGATGCCCAATCAAAATCGGTGTATGCTATTAGGCCTGCCTGAGAAGTACCATTGAATACAAGGGAGTAATAATGTGTTCCAAGTAGATATTGGCAAATGTATAATGCCTTATCAAGATGCTCCTTCGAAGGACAGGCAGCATGCTGAGAGAGAGCAGTCACAGCATAGGTGACGTCTTGACGAGTGCCAAGTGTAATGTATAACAAGGATCTGATCACCTGTTGGAAATGAGATCGTAGTTCTGGGTCTACTGGGTCATTGTAATCCTGGAAATAATACCCTTGGGGTAAAGGTGTGGGAGCGACTCTGGTATTCTGCATTTGAAAACTCTCTAGGACTTTTTCAAGATAGGTACACTGATCAATCATGATCTTGCTGCCTTTCCGGCGAATTCGCATATGAAGAAACTCCTTTGCAGGGCCTAAATCTCTGCATTTCCACTTGCGCATGAAAGCGCCCTTTACTTCATTTACAATGGCCTTGTTAGGGCCACAGAACAGGGCATCGTCTACATAGATGATGGTGACCACTATGTTGGTGCCTTTCTTCTGGAAAAGAAAGATACCAGCATCGGACTTCAGACATTCAAAGCTGAGTTCTTTCATGGACTCATTTAGAGTCTCCTACCAGCTTGTTTAAGGCTGTATAGGGCACGCAATAAGCGGAGCACTTTGTGCTCTTGCCCTGGGACAGTAAATCCCTCTGGTTGGGTCATATAGATCTCTTCTTTTAGTTTGCCATATAAGTAGGCACTTCAAACATTGAGTGCTTCGATATGCCAGTTCTCTAAGGCTGCGAGTGCAAGCATAAGCTGCACAGTCTCAAACCTTACAACCGGGGAGAAGATATGGTTGAAATCGACTCCCTCTACTTGAGAGAATCCTTTCGCGACTAATCATGCACGCTTTCAACCATCAGGTTTCTGATCGAATACCCATTGGTTTGAAATAACCTTACACCCAGAAGGGTGGTCGACAAGTTCAAAGACTTTGTGCTCACGGAGAATATCGAGCTTGTGTTGACAAGTGACTTTCCATTCCTCCTGTGCTGCAGCGGGTAGCGTCTTTATGTCCCTGTATGTCCATTCGCATAATGGCTTAGACTCTGCAGTGTCTAGCCTGATAGCATTCATCATCAAAAATGCGGCCAAATCAACTCCCTCCTCATGACATAAGTGAAGAAGGTCTGCATTATTGCCAGAAGTAGAGGCAGAAGCATCAGAGGGTGCGGATGGTGCAGTGTTGTCAGGATTATTGCCAGGCACAGAAGGCTCAGGCAGACTGGAGGGTCGGGAAGATGGACTGGGATCCTGTGATGAACTCTTCCAATGTGGGCAGCGTTCGATGTCAATGGAGTGGCGTTTATCGCCATAGACATTGCCAGGCTGGGCAAACACGTGGCGTTCCCATTCAGATCGCCTAAGTGGGGGTGGAGGCACCACCAGAGGAGCACCAGGTTGCTGCTTACGAGGAGCGGGAGGCTGGGCTGGTGGTGCTCTCTGGGGAAAAGGAGTGCAAGAAGGGACTAGTGGAGGAGATGGACTCTGAGGAGCAGATCAACTGGGTTGATAGTCATTGCCAGCAGAGGGTGGTGGTAGTATAGAACCATACACATCGGCGGCAGGCGGCACTGAAGGTGTGGCAGGGCACGTGCACAGAATGGCACAGCGGGGGAATCGTGCTTCATCGAAAAGCATATGTGCAGAATGGAATAGAATATTATTAGGGGAGTACATGAACAAAAAGTTCGCGCTGTTGGTAGGTGCAACCCCTAGATATACCATTAGCTTAGACTTGGGGGCCATTTTGTTGGCCCACACATCCTCTGGTATATGCACATAGGCAGCGCATTCGAAGACATGGAAGTGTGCTATGTCCGGCTGTTGTTTGTAAATGAGCTCATATGGTGTGTGCCAGTTATGATGGCACAATGGTGTCCTATTGTAAATATGGGTCGCATGAGCGATTGCAAACTCCCACCAGCTTTCGGGAATGTAGGCTTCATGCCACATAGCCTCAGCTTTATTCATAACGGTGCGCATGAATTGTTCAGCTCAACCATTTTGTTGTGGAGTATGGGAAGCGCTTTGGAATATGCATATCCCCTATCCTTTGAGCAAGTCATCAAAGGCCTGTGATTTGTACTCTCCCCCTGCATCGGAGTACCATCCTTGGACTTTGGCATTGAATTGCCTGGAGACTTTGGTGAGGAAGTACTTTGTAGCTATCAATGCAGTATTTTTAGTGTGCAAAGGAACTGTCCAAGCCATAGCCATATAATTGTCAACAAAGGTGATAATATACCAATATCAATGATATGATTCGGTGGGGAAGGACTTTAGGTCTGAATGAATCAATTCAAATGCACGTGTAGTACAGTGCTCAGAAGAAAGAAAACTCCTGTTTGGTGGTTTGCCCATTGCACAGCCAGGGCAGATGGAGTCTGTTGTAGGGATCTTAATATCAGGCATGTTTTTGATGTGTTTACGGGTGTGTCGAAGGACATCTTTAGATGGGTGTCCAAGTCATTGATGAACAATGTCATATGTGATTGACTTTGTCATGTGGGCTGATGGTTCTATGGTGAGCAGTAGCCCTTCCAAGGTAAACATATTAGGGCCTATACAGCTGGGAACGAATGGGGCGAGAGTAATGCCATCACCATAAGTTACTACTAACGAGTTTACATCACCATGAATTTTTGTGCCATGACGAAGAAGTTGGCCTAGGGAGACAAGTCTAACACTGGAATTGGGGATATGCCCAATGCCATGGAGTTCAAGAACATGCATTTCATGTTGCTCATCCCTCCAGTTGACAAGTACTTGACCTGTACTAATTACATAGATGACACCAGAGGTGGTTTACACAGGTACACATGCAGAACCTTTCAACTCTGTGTACTCGACGAAGTCACTTCATTTGGGGGTGAAGTGCATAGATGCACCTGAGTCAAGGATTCACAACATGATATTGTAATCACATCCACACTTTTTCTTATTTTCACACAATTCGGAGCAACACGGACATAATGTATTATGGTTAGTGGACATCATGGTGGTGTCTACACTAGTAACCATTACATTACATTCACATATCTCCACTCGAGCAGTAAATAACACATCAGAGAGAGGTCGCAGTGAGCAAATGCGATCAGAGGTGGATGGACGAATCACTTGCCTAATTTGTTTGTTGAAGTCCTCATTGACATACTCAACGTCGATCCCAGTGGCAGTGGCCACTTGGGCATTGATGTCCGAACCGAAGATACTTACCATATTCTTGTCCTTTTTTGGTTCATTGGCAGGGCCTGTGTAGGTGCTGTGGAACTCGTCCAGGTCTTTAGAGTCCCAGCCATCAGCTGGAGGAGGCTTGATCACATGCTTGCAGGAGCGGCGAGAGCACTTCCTCTTGGCTGGAGGAGGCAGGAGGTCTTCTTCAGACAGCTCCTTGATGGTTGCCATTGAGGTGGCAAAGTTCTATGGGTCTGGAATATTGGATGTGAGTGAAGGAAACTCAAAGACTTCCACATTGAACATCCAATGAGAGAGAGGAGGGGGACCCACTGATGGAGGAGGGAGGAATGGCAGAGCGGATGTGTAAAAGGAGGGGCCGGCAAGCGGGATAATCACATCAAGCCTGCGGATGGTCTCCATAGAGGTGATCTCAAGCCTTTCGGCGAGAGAGAATGCCTGTTTGATGCGAGGATCAAACAGCAGGCCTTGTTCCCCTTGGTAGAAGGAGGGTGCGTGGTGTGCCATTAAGTGGGGGTCGACAGTGGGTGAAGGAGCCGAGGCGTCGAGATAATGCATGGGGGTGACAATTGCCATGGAGGCGATGTGGGCATGGTCGTTAGACTTCACCTTTTTGCCTTGATGCATTTTCTTTTTCTTATCAGAGGTGCTAGCCTCTCCTTTTTGCTGCTGCTGCTGCTGAAAAGAGGGGTCGTTACCCTTTCGCTTAACTGTGCTGATGCGATTCGCATGCGCTGGTTGTTTCCCTCGGGCCTTTTTTGAGAGATGGTGCTGGTCCTAGGATAGGACTGCAGCTGCATGAATTTCAGCAACTGATGGATCCTTCTGATTTCTGGCGGTATCTTTTGCCTGGACGATCATCTGTGTGATGATGTCCATAGTCACAGGGAGCTTGCTCAAGAGCAGCATCGCCTGGATTTTGGCGGGGATGTCATAGCTGGCTTCCTTGAGCTGGGCGAAAAGAGTTTTAGCCTTGGAGAGGGCCAGCACGGGATGTGCATTGGTGGGAACTGTAACATTTAGCTCCTTGAAGAGCACATACACCTGGGAGATCCCTAGCATTGCATAATCTCCTTCAAGGGCTACGACTAATTCCTTGGCAGTACCATACACCAAATATTTGGCCCAAAGGGCCTCATTGAGATGAAGGGCGATGGAGCCCATAATCATTGAGTTGCCCCTTGTAACAGACACCTGGTATGCCCCCTATTATTTTTCCACTTTTCCTATGGTTTTCCCTTTCTTGCACAGCCACAGATCACATGACCGGATCACATGATCAAGCACAGCCAC
>JBBPTC010000945.1:0-10053 GCA_038093955.1 Boletus albobrunnescens
AATTCTGCAGGGAGAAGTCTGAATAAGCGACTGCGGAATGGAAGGTCGTAGAACGACGAAGAACAACGTTATACACGTGATCAAAGATAAGAAGATAAGAGACTCGGGACTTAGCAGGTGGCACAGCTAAGTGGCGCGGGATAGTCCGAGACAATGCGGAATAGTCCGAGACGGGTAAAGGTTAGCATAACTAGTCGGCGAGGACTAATCAAGTCGAGAGAAAAGAGTAAAGAAAAGAATAAATCGTAACACAGAACAACTTGTAAAAGATATTCAGGATACTATGGATCAAACTCGGGTCAGTCTGGAGAAGGCTCAACACCATTGAAAGAGCAAGCCGATAAACATAGATCTACGGCACCTGGTTATGTCATTGGTGATAAAGTTTGGCTGTCTACCGAAAATTTGAAATTGACATGTGCTTCCCGCAAGCTGTCAGAACGATGGCTAGGACCTTACGTTATTACGAAATTGATCGGCAGCAACACCATCAAGCTTCGTTTACCGAAATCTATGTGAATTCACCCAGTAGTGAATATATCTAGAGTAAAGCCCTATAAAGAATGCCTTCCAGGCCAATCTATTGATAAACCAGGACCAGTGCTAGTCACTGAAGATCGGGAAACTGAATGGCTAGTCAATTATATAGTGGATGCCCACTAGAGAGCGAATAGATTAGAATTCCTTGTTCATTGGCAGGGATATTCCGATGAAGAATGAACTTGGGAACCAGAATCATATCTGACTTATTCACAGAAATCAATTGCTGACTTTTACAAGTCGCATCCGAACACACCTCGCCGGCTCCGCATGACCACCCTTGATTTCCTTGACCTATTCAAGTATTGTGGTTGTCCAATAGCTGAAGTCCCAGAGAACCGCCTCCCTCTAGATCACCTAGATATTGACTCATGCTATGACTCGCATTCTGACTCAAGTATACCTCATGGTGACACTGCCGAGATAAGAGAAAGGTATAAAGCCTTGAATGCTTTACTCCCTCCTCTCATCCCCTCGAGTCCTCTCTCACCACAAATACAATCGCCTACTTGAACAACGCTAACAACTTCTTTGCTCTCGCTTCCAACTCTTTCTTCATGTTCTATGCCCTCTATCAATACATGACGTCTAACCCATGCTTACCTGACTTCTTTCTCACCCTCTTCTACACATGGATGACTTATGAGTTCCCCTATGGATGTCTCAGATATGTCACACCTTTGCCATGCCTCTATCCTCATCCCACTATCTTTGATGATGATGTCAATGGATATAACCCCTATTATATGCCTCCCCCTCGGCAGCACGCTGATGGTTGGATTGACCAAGCTGGCAATCCTTTCATGCACTGGTGGCGCGATAACATGCTTACTGATGAACCCACTTGGCCTCGGGATCTCACACATTGGAACTATGTTTATTATGATAATAGCGAAGTCTTTACAACATATGGTACTGATGAAGTATGGGGTCATGTGGATGATACCCCTGAGGATTCCTGCCTACCTTATGATGATGAAGATCTACCTCAGCTGGACACTGAGCCCGATAATAATGTTCCTGCATACCAAACTTGGGAATATGTGGATGATTCTTGGTCCGCCGATCCTAATTATATTGAGAACGCTTCTCCGATGCTTAACCGCACCTAGGATCAACCAGGATGTTTGATCTTAGTAGGGGGGTAGTGTTACACATGCCCTATTTTTCCCTATTTTTCCTTATCCTCAATCCCTCATCTCGAGTCAATAACTATTTCACTACCAAAGTTCACTACACTTTTCCTAATCATCTTACCCTAATCCATCAGTCACATCAGTCAGGTCTTCAGGTCTTCACAACTTCACCATTTCACATCTTCACGATATCATGGCTCCACATGTTCACTCTTCACACCTTCACCATGTCACCTCTTCACATGTCACGCTATCTAACACATGTTCCGCCTAGTCACACATATGTTTGCCTTATGACCCCTATTGTCCACTCATGACTCGCCACACCCGATCCACATGCACACAGCCTAAACACATGTCACACCCAGTCATTCCAGCTCATACCTCTGTATAGTAAGTAGAGATAAACATAGCATGGTCTGTGCGCATGTAGCTACAGTATATAAAGCCCAATAAACCACCAGGAGACAGCAGTCTTGTCCTCCTGGAGTTTTCCCAACAACAGCTAGTGATTGGGCTCACATCTAGTACTCTTTCCAACCCAAATAACTAGCTCTTAAGTGAGTTGGTCATTTCAGCATTTTTCTCAAGACTCAAGCGCTTACATATGCTTAACCCACAGAATGTGCACCATGTATGGTTACTCCATGTCCTATTCTTGGACAGTATCAATGATGATTGTGAGGACTTCAAAGAAGAATGGAACTGTCACCTGATTAGTGGCCCTGGCACGAATAATAAGAGTCCGATGTTAGTGGTAATATTAACTGAATTATATGAAACTAACAAAATATTTAGAACTTGCGGTTTCTTGGCCAGACAACCCTTGGAATTTACCACGATGATTGTAAAGGCCTGTCTATTGACGTGATAGAGGGATATTATGGTGTTGATTCTGAGGCTGGAAATTCACTAGATGAAGAAGATGCCTCCGGAGATGAGAACCTTGCTAAGGCCATGCCTTCGGTTTGTCATGCATCAGCTCATTGCATATTGACTCATTGCACACTGACCCAGGCAACAACATCGGCTAATCAGCAGGACAGTCCAGTATGTGAAGCTGTCCATGTTTCTCCGCCGGGTAATCCATTTGGTTCAAATGAGAAAGAGGCACAGTTTTTTGACATGCTTCGGCAGGTCATCATCCATGATATTATGTCTCAGAACGTTTGCATAACAGACAGTGATTGGGAGGACAGTGGCTATTCAATTTATGAAATGATACACGTTGGCCACCGTGTATCTAAGGACCTTCACGTTTCGTTGGTAGAACTGATTTGGTATCATCGGGCACAACTTTGGTGCCAAGCCTTAGTCACTTTACAATACTTTTTGAATTCGTAGCACATATAAATCTGATTGATTTTGTGTCGTTCATCCTTGTGGTCTGACCTGTGGTTACCACCTTGCCTGTCCTTTCTCCCCCTCCTGCTACTTGTCTTGTTGTGGCCCATCTTGACAATGGAGTCTTCCATGGCGTCCATGTCGCAATCCACTAGCTGAGATGAAGACAGGTGCCCCTCCTGCATGGCTATTCGCTGGGTTCAAGTTCCTTTGTCACACCTGCAACAAGGTTGCAACTGGTCCAGCGCCCACCCATGCCGACCTGCCACCGCCAGCAGAACCTACCAATGAGAACAATGAACATTGTACCAGCATCTGGGACCTCTTTACTCAGGTCACCGGAAAACATGCCACTCAGCGGCTTGCTAGCACATAGGTATCATTCAAACTAGCTCATGCTGAAGTGTTGGCTTCATTCTCATCATGCCGTAAGGTGGCCAAGTACCAGAAGTTGGGTCAGGGACCAACACCTCAGGTGGTAGGGAACGCTCGTAAGGTGTGTTGACATAGCACATTCAATAATGGTTTGGTATACTAATTGACCTACTTACTAGGGTCGTGCATCAAGCAATGTGCCATCCCAATCCAGTTCATGACCTCCAGCTTCAAATGGTTCTCATGCTAGGCAATTCCATGTTAGCAAACTCGGGATGTTAGTCTGTAGTGTTGATGTAAGTTCTTTATTTTGGTAAGTACAGGATCTAATGCTTGATTCACAGAAGTACGGTGTGCTTAGGGTAACAAAGCTTCCCTTTTGGCCAAATGCCTCACATGTCGAGCTTCAAAAGATGAAGAACCATGGTTGCTACATTGACAAAGTTATGGTTGTCGATAGCACCTGGACTTATGAGCAAACAAGTGCAAAGATCGCTGAGTGGTTCCCTCATGTCTTCCAGCACATTCGTGATTACAAACATAATCAGCAAAGAGGCACAACAGGTGATATTCTCCCATGGTGGAGACTCCTAGTCAAATCCGGTTTTTCTCTCAGCATCGTTGAGGCAGCATATCCAACCAGAGCTGATCTGCTCCAGAGCAAAGGCCAGGATAAAGCTGGTGTCACTGACAGCCAGCTTTGGTTTGGTGTGTATTTTCTATCCAAATATCTCCACATTTATACTTATCTAGGGCTTAATAGTCACCCGAAACTGTATTCCAAATGACGTTTACAAGAGTTGGAACACTCAGCCACTTGTTGCTGGCTTAGATTCTGCTGAAGACGAATCTGCTGGAGAAGTTCTTGAGCTTACGGAGATAGAAACTGATTGAAGTGATGACTTCGATAAGCCCCTTGCAAGCTCTATTAGAAATCTTGAGCTTTCAGATCGTCATAAAGTCATTGACCCTAAAGGAAAGCGACAGTATATTCCCAGCACTCCATGTAAATCAAGTGCATATTCATTACATGACCGAGATTCCTACTAATTATAATATAAGATCTCAGTAAGAGAAACCAAGCATTCTATTTCCCTGATTCTGGGAGCAAATTCAATGGAGTGCCCACGCTGTATGTTAGGACTGCTCTAAAGAAATTAAAGGACAGTAAGTGTTGTGTTGTAAGAGTGGAGACCAAACTTACTGATATTTTATACATTAGCCCACCCAGTTCCTTATTTCACTGGGCCTATCCATGCAGAAACTTCATGGTGCGGCCACAGCATCACTGACCTGGTTACATCTCACATATCGCCACCCCCGCCATTTATCTCCTTATCTGACAATGACAAGTATCTCCGCCAACGCACTGATGCGCTGCTGGTCAACCCATGGGATGAAAACTTTCATGTTCCGTTCTTACTTGTGCAATTGCACACGATTTTTTAGTTATCTTGCTATCCAAATCTTTTTCCCAATGATGCCTTCCATTTTTTCACCCTCTTTCCATTTTTAATAACTTATTTGTCGATATGGAGTGAATGATGATTTGTGGTTTTCTTTGATCCTAAGGCCTTTGTTCGTGAAGTCATCCATTGCCCATGGACTAAGAGAAGTGTGCTCTAGACAGCACTATGCTAATGCTACCTTGAAGCTATTCGTTCTAAACTGTCTCCATCAAGCTCGATCTCGCCTTGTACTCAATAGTATTAATGGTCTCGCTATTGATATCCAATTAACCAAGTGCCTGACTTGCTCACAATTTCACTATAGTCCAAGTCTATCCTGCCTCACTCATCGCCACTTGCCTGTTTGGTCACACCTGCCTTCTTGACTTCTTCTATCTCTCCATCTTCCTATGCTTTCTTTGAATCCAACCTACAACATGTGGACCATCCACTCTGCAAGCATGAACCCTGCAACTTATAAGAGTCCAAGTTCATTCTTAGTCTTGTCAGTGAGTTAGCTCCATTCTGTTATCATTTGCCTTTTTTATCTCCTGTGATAAAGGTCAAGCCATCAAATATTGATGTGACATTTGACTTCGACAAGACATACCCACCACCTTCCTAACCTTGGGTTGCCCTATGGTGATCCTGATGTTAGATTTAGATCAATCTTGTTCCATACTTCACTTTACTTCTTGCAACATTCATCTACCGTCCTCCATCTCTCCAACAACTCAACCTACCATTATTTCCCCCATCATCTCATATTGTGGCCCAACCTGTTTTACAGCCACAGCATCAGTGTGAGACCGTGCCAATCAAAGGCTTTGTTCATGAAGTCATCCTTGCTCGTGCACTTCAAGAAGTGTGCTCATTATGCTATCTCGAAGCTATTCGTTCAAAGGTTTCGGATCTCATTCGGAAGCAAGGTGGGTTATCTTCCTCCTCTCTAGATCAAATAATGACCAGATATCTCAAGCTGAGGTCAGCATTGACTATGAATCTGACCTTGGCTACACAGCTCTCTACTGACCTATTGTCCTCAAACAGTCTGCTTGCTGCAGTCCGTATCAATCCAATCTCATACTAAGTTGAGGATTTGTTTTCAGATATTGATGTCGACAAGTCCAAGATAGATAGCTCCCTTCTCCCTCTCTCCCCTCTCTGATCCCTGCTTTTTTGTTCCTGTCGCACCTTTTTTGCATCATTGATCTTGGCCTCAAAATTCATGCAAGACCATTGCTATTTGAACTGGGCATGGGCAAAGTTGTCCAGTCTCCCATTGCATGAGATCAGACAATGCAAGCACACACTTGGGGAAGCCCTTGAATGGCATCTTTGGGTTGGTAGGTTGCCTCTGGACATGCTCTCATTGAGAGTAAAAGCGAAGGCAACATCTATTTCTCTGGATCACCTCTTTTTAATGAAATCCACAATCCTGGTAGGATGAAACCAGGGGATCTCACTTCCTCTACTACCTGAGGTGTAGTAGGTGGACTGATCAAAGAGACCGAGTCTGCAGAGGATGTGGTAGAATGGACTAAGTGGGAGATACTCACTTAGTGCTGAGGAAGGCGAAGCCAGCTTTTGAGGAAGTAGGACTAGTAGAGTGTACTAGGCCTGAGTGGAGTAGTAATGAGAGAGTAGATTGGAACTGACTATCTCAACTTGGTAAGGAGCAACTATCAAAAGAGCTCCTCTTATATAGGGATCAAGGACTGTTTGTCCTTATTATATCTCTATCCATAAATAGATAGGTAAAGATAAGAAAGATAAGAATAAGTCATCTAGTATGACTATCCAGAGATATTGCCCAATGGCATATGTCACTCTTATCTATGACATCATTGATGACTAAATGTGATAGTGTAAGAAATGGAATAATCTGGGTCTAGAATCTAGGTCTCTTTAATGAAGAGTAAAATGAATACCTAGAATTCTGACACTTTTGGCAAATATGATTGATTGATCCCTGCTTTGTTTGAAGCTGCTCTAGTCAAGAGGTCTGTGATACTGGCTGCGAGCATATGTCTGGATGGTCTGCCTGTCAATGAGAGCAACAATACTAGCCCAAGAAGATAATTATATAGATCGGGTGACAAGGAGATGGATGCAACAGGCTGCTTAGTACTTAGATCATGTTTTGGGGCTATGAGTAATCTGGTTTGCATTGACTGTCTATGTAAATCATGCTAACGACCCTCTATATAATGCTGACAATCCTCAATATTGTGCACGTCACAACAAATAACTCACGGAAATTATTCTTGCAGTACCATAGCACCATGGACTGTAGGAGAAGTGGCCCATTTGAACGTGGTGTGCGCAAGACACACCATGTTGGGAGCGGTGTGTGACATGGACCGTGCAATATGCAACGCGGTGGGAATGTCGCGGAATGTGGTCCAAATTTTTTGTGCAAAAGTTACACCATACACTATGGGTGAACTTGTCATTGTCGCATGTTCAAGGGTGCAGTGCTTCCTTGTAGTTGTAGTGGACTGGATGTCGCGCAGCTATAATCACAAGGTGATGCACCATGGGCTTTCCGTCAAGTGTTGAGCCAGTTTAGACATGGAATTTGCAGTGCAAGCATAGTACCATTGCATCTGGAGTGTGCTGATTTCATGTTACATACGTTGAACTGCACGATACCCAGCAGAACCTTTGTGATGATCGATGCCAACTGAGCAAGGTAGATGCACGATAACCATAATCCAAGTCAATAGTATGTATGTATGTTCCTTTTTTTTTTTGTCCTCTCCACTTGGGCTACAGATGTACAGACAACCTGTCGGCAGTTTAGAATCATATGCACTGAAAGGGTGCTCCATTTCTATCGAGTGATGGTATGTGTGAGGTCGTCCACAATTTTCAAACACTTGGGAGAAGTACAGTACTACATGGAAAGGTACATCTCAACATTAAGCATTGCATCCAAGGACGACACAGTGAATATGTACATTGACGGCTAGGTTCATATCCAGGTATGCCACTGTCCTGGGTATGTACATCTCCTACCTATTGACGATCTTGTCCAGCATCCAATCATCATGAGCTGCCAAAATAGCATTCCCATCTATCGCATCCACTGGCCAATAGATATCTTTCCTGTTCATGTTTGGTGGGTAGTGCACCACATTAATTTCACCAGCCCAGTCAAAGTCAACCAGCATGAGAAAGAAGAACAGTTCCTTGATTGTCATTGTCAGTGGCAGGGAGAAGATCAGGACGACGAGAAAGAGCATCAGGGGCGGCAAGATCTTTGCCGGGAACATGGGTGATCTTGAGATTGAAATCAGCAAGATCCAGGAGCCAGCGGGCCTGATGGCGATTCAGGTGCTGGGCGGAATGGAAATAGGTCAGATTTTTGTGGTCAGTAAAGACCTGGACAGGAAAAGTGGAGCCAAGAAGATAGTGGCGCCATGCTTTGAGGGCTCGGAGAATCGTGAGGAGTTCGCGATCGTAGATATCATAGTTTCTCTCTGTGGGATAAAATGATTCAGAGATATAAGAGCAAGGATGCCACTTGCCATTGGCATCAGTTTGGAGAAGTACAGCCCCAGAGGTGTACTTTGAGGCATCTGTAGTGATGGCAAATGGAGCGGAGACGTCTGGAAAAAAAAGGGAGTTTTCATCGATGAAGGCATCCGTTGCCTTCTTTTCTTCAGGAGCAAGAGGATAGATCTTTCCGATCTTTGGTTTAAACAACTCATCGAGGTTGATCTCATGGTCGTAAGGTCAGGAAGGAGGGACGTGGTCAGTGGCTTCTTTTGAGAAGACAGAAGCATACTCTTGGTATTCGAGAGGAAGGACAGTCTCCTTCTTGTTCTTGTCAGCCTCTCTGGCTAGCTCCATGGCCAATGTTACTTTGGTGATGGATGTTAGTTTGGCTGGTCTTTCACCAAGAGGGGAGAAATAGGTGCTGAATCATACAATCTGGCTACAGGTGTAAACGTCGCAGGCCCGTTGGACGTATTCGTTTTCGGACTCGTGTCTGATAAACTTTTCAAGGTGATCAGCAGCAGCTGCTCTGATCATGGTGTGTTGAGGAGGGGGGCGACGTTGGTTCAGGAGAGTATTGTTGGAAAGAGTGTTGGACATGTAGGATTGATAAAGTCCTTTGGATTCATCCACGGACTCATCGATCGTCAGGGTGTTCGATTTCCAGTCAACAGAGGGGTTGGCTTTCTTCAGCCAAGGAAGTCCAAGGATGACATTCTCAGTTCCATGGTCCATGACATAGAAGGTCACCTTTTGGGCTATTCCTTCAATGTTAAGGTAAAGGTCAGAGGTGAAGCAAATCTGGCCTTTCTTGTTCATAGTTTGGTCAATGTTCCAAATGGAAATCGGTTTCGGTAGATGGGTGGTAGGTAGTCGGTTCCTTTGGACGAATCTGAAGTCAATGCAGGAAATGTCTGCACTGCTATTGACTAGGGCGTGGGTATCGACGACTTTCATAACGTGCAAGGGGTCAATGACTTGTATTGGGATCTGAAGAGACTTTGATTTCGAGGATACAAGTACAGGAGCGCATGTAAAAAAGGAGGAAGAGGAGGGTACTTGTGTCGATTGAGGCCTCCGTTCTAAAAACCCTGTTTGAATTGGACACGTCCTGTTACGACTAGAGGGTGAGCCTTGGGACTTATCCAATTCTTTTTCTCCATTTCATTACGCTTCCAAACGAGACCCCACTTGGGACCACCCTTGGGGGCCCTCATTTCTTTAATTATCCATAAACGGACGTCCTCTTCTCCTCACGGGTTTCTCTCATAACCCAGATGTCTTGTCCCTTATCCAGATATGATTAGGTAGGGCTGTGTACGGAGTCCCGTGGACTCCTTTTGGACGATACCAGTGCTAACCCGTTTTGGACAAACGGAGTTCCGTTCCTTCCGAACGGAATTAGCGGAATACGGAATGCCTTCGGGATTCCGATTCCTTTTGTAGATACAGAGCTCCGTCTCCATATTCCCTTTCTCAGTACACAGCCACAACCCCCAGTCATATATATACCAGACGCCCTTGTACTATAGCACCAAGCTAGTTCTACGCAATCAAGTGTAGTATCTACGCGATCCCTAGAAAGCCTTGAGAAGTGACCTCGTGTCTGCTCGAGTCTTCCTTAGAGTCAGAGGTGTCCTCGTGACTGCTGACTAGCACAACACTCGGAAATACCAGAACTACGCTTCCGCGTTACAAAAGAACTA
>JBBPTC010000946.1:0-10051 GCA_038093955.1 Boletus albobrunnescens
CGCGCGATCTGGGATCCGTGGTGCATCTCTTCCAAGAGCACTCGCTGGTTTTTTGATTGCGCGACATATTCTAGCCAGAGATGCAAGAGTGGAAGCATCTATCGGCAGACCAGGATCACAGTGGCGAAAGACGTTCAGAAGGATCTCTTGTATCTCAAGCGCGTGATGCATCATGCCTTGGTAGTATGTAACAGATTCGTTCGTGATGGATATAATGCAGTCGCTGCAGCACACACGCGGCACGCTACGTCGTCTCGAGTAACCTTTTCCGAGCACACTGGCAGCTGGGCAGATAAAAAGTCATGTAATTGGCGTCAAACAATTCACATACCCAATGGTGGGAGAGGCTTGTTAAGTTGTGTCTTGCGTCGAGTTAGTACTCAGACTATAAATACCTGTAAGGCCTATGGGTAATTATTTCGCACTGCGCGCGAAGAGAAAAAAGTTCAGCGCGCATCTCAGGATCACATCCACGTCGAACGGTGAAAGAGGACAACGGATGTATTCCGAGTCAAGATCAACGTAGTACGAGAAAAGTGGGAAAAATAAGTATGCGATTTTTGAAACTGTGCTAGATGCCCGGGCTGCTCAACTCACATTCTCCAATCACAGTGGCAAGAGTCGTGTCGTTGTGGTGAGTCCCAGGTTGCGCTTCGGCATCGTACCGGGTCTGAGGGTATAACTGGCGTGTTAAGCCCAACGTGTCTATACGACGAACGACCTACCAAGTCGTCTGCTGCGTTCCTGGGACAGAACATATGGCCATCTCGTCCTTTGTATTTTGTGCTGGAACAGTGGGCACACGTTCTTTTGGTTCCCCCCGTGTTGTCGGCAAGGCGTGATCCAGATAGTAGTATTGCTGCCGCGTCGGCGTACCATCCGGCTGCACTCGACAATTGAGCTGCCAGAGCGACTGCTCGTGTGCTGATAGATCCGGTGGCGTGTCAGCACAGACACCGTATTGGCAAGCGGTTATGAACGTGCGGTTTGGATCTTGGGTGGGGTAAGGGGGTTGAAGAACTCGAAGGAGCTCACAGACACGGCACGTGAGATTGATGCTTCCTCACTGAGCCAGGTTCTGTAGTGCTCAGGCTGCTGGGAATCGGAGCCGTAGACGTTGATTCGGTCAGGTCGGTGCAGCGGCGGGGTATTTGGTCTAGAATAAGCTGAGTCGGGGGATTCACATTGCGTCGCCGGTTTGCGTGCAGGAGAGGGTGCACGTGGTATGTCAACGTTCAACGGCTGTAACGACACCGGATCTAGAGGCAGGGTGCTGACAGTCGCGTTTTTTCTGCTTCCGTCTGGTGAGATGCCAAACTGTTTGTCGCACCCAAACCTACTCACTGGCACTGGTGGGCCGCATAGCTCCTGGAATCGCTCGTATGCGCCAAATGCTTTCGACGAACATGGGAAGAACGATCGCAATGTGTCAGTCACCTTCGGCTATGCACGCACGCACACTGTTCTTGCGAGGACGACCAACGATCTTAGCGTCAGGTGGGATCTTGTTTCCCCTTGGGTCGTCCAGGGCTCGTGACGTCTGGGTAGGTCAGACATAGTGAAATTCGAGTAACTCTGCAGGGCGAAAAGTAAAACGACTGCTTCAATACGGGTTGGAATTGCCAGTACTGCTCGCACTGAGCGACGATGAGCTGAGAGCCAACGCAAGAGCTGTGGGAAAGACATACTATAAAAGGCAAGTCCCATGAGTCTATTTCAAAGTCCGATAAGCTTGAGTACCCCTAGTACAAAGTCGGAACTGCCCTTGCGTTCACATGCACAATGGCTGGTTGTCCTCACCAATCCGAGTTATCGAAGCTCCAGCCACCAAAGCTCAGCCAGTCGGTTCACCGCGAAGAGTGTACGCAGTGCTTTGACAGCCAGGTGCGCTGCGATCCGGCCATCGCAGGACCGTGCTGACGTAGCATGGGGCCAGGACGGCGACGACGGCATCGACATCTGTCTCGTCTGCTTCAACGGCGCGTGCCTCAGCCAGGAACGCCATCATGCGCGTACCCACGTTGCACGCTCAGGGCACATCTTTACGCTCAACGTCGTGCGCCGACCCAAACCGAAGTTAACGGACAACCGCGTGCGTACCACCCCCCGTCTCCGCAGCGCGACACGGGCACTGATTTCGAGCGCGACGCTGTTGATCAGGGCGACGACGAGCCGCCCGCCAAGATGACAAAACTGGCGATCGTCCAAGAGCGCGAGGAGGACATGTATGACCACCTGACAGCGCTTAGGTGCTGGGCGTGCAACCCGGTGGACGGGCGGATAATTATGGCGGACGAGGACATGGTGCGTGATTTTACGCCCTCGAGGCTCCGTTTTTACATGTCCATCGTTGTTTTGGTAGACGAAGCGTCTGACGGACGGGATCATGCAATCGCTCTCATCCGCCCGCCAGTCCGAGGTGAAAGCTTGGGAGGAGGAGATCGTTGCATGCGAACATGCCCTTTTTCTCGAACAGGTTGCGAGAGGGCCTATTCCCGCGGAAGGTGAGCAATAGATCTCGACCTTGCGGTGGCACGCTCAGCAATCACCGTCACATATACAGGTCTTGCCCACTGCGCATCGTGCAGTCTGACGTCGAATTTGTGGCTCTGTCTGACGTGTGGAGCGTTGGGTTGTGGGCGTCAGCAGTTTGGGGGAACGAGTGGAAACGGGCATGCGCTGGCGCATTTTGACGCGACGCAACATCCGGTTTGTGTGAAATTGGGGACGATCACGCCTGAAGGTGGTGCAGGTGTGTATATGCGCGTTTTCCGAGATGAAGCGGCTTCATCGTGTTGGCAGACGTTCATTGCTATGCGTGTAATGATCCGCGTCTCGATCCAGAGTTGACGACACACCTCGCTGCATTTGGAATAAACGTCATGTCTCAAAAGAAGACGGAAAAGAGCATGACAGAACTGGTAATGGATTTCCACAAGACCATCTTGTCGGGAAAGCTCATGCCCCATCCAGCAAATCGAACAAAATTTGATGTTCGACTTTTCTCTCACTGCAGAAGATGGAAGCGCGTTGAAACCAGTCTTCGGGCCGGGGACCACTGGGCTGAGTAACCTTGGAAACAGGTATGGAAGACTCGTAGCATAGGGACAAATAAGGTCACTCATCGTACTTCGTTGTAGTTGTTACATGGCCTCTGTCCTACAAGCGCTCTTTTCGCTTCCTTCTTTCCAAGATCGGTATTACCGCCGACCGTCATCCGATCTGTCCGAAGACTACGTTTCTGAGAAAGCTGCGGTACATTGGGTTTCATGCAGCCAGCCACTTCCCGCAGATTGCCTCGAATGTCAGCTACTCAAACTTGCAGAAGGTCTTTTGAGTGGACGTTACTCACATCCGCACACTGAACGGCGTCCGTCTGACTCCTTTTTTGGATATTAATTAACGCTGAAGTCCATCCAGCGCCTTCTGATCCACTTGCGCATCCAGCACCGGAGCACACGCCTTGGCAGAGCGGGCTCAAGCCTGCCGGGTTCAAGGCACTCGTTGGCAAAGGTCACGCCGAGTTCGCAACCATGAAGCAACAAGATGCGGAAGAGTTCTTCGGACACTTGCTTACTGTGCTCAGACGGTATAACCATCAGGCGAGAGGTGGAGCACCAGGTAAGGTTCTTTCGGTGCCCGAGGTGCATGGACTGCCTATGACGATCCCATAGGGGAGGGTGAGCCGACGGAGATCTTCTCGTTTGGATTGGAGCAACGCTTGGAATGTTTGGGGTGTCACCGGGTCAGGTATCGTACTGACAATATGGATGACCTGAGCCTTGGTGTCCCGGCAACGGAAATTAAAGGTGCCGGAGATGTGTCGAAGCCGGTATATGCCCCTGTTCCTTTGGAATTGTGCCTCGACCTCTTCCTTGGTCAGACGGGGCAAGAGACGTTGGAATACCAGTGCGAAGCGGGGTGCGGAAAGACACAGGCCGTCAGACGGACGCAGCTCGCCACGTTTCCCGACGTTCTGGTCATCCACGCCAAGAAATTCCAGCTCAAGAACTGGGTACCCACGAAACTAGGTATGTATTCACCAAACCAAGTCTTAGACGCGACCGACAGTGAGGACGATAGACATTCCTATTATCCTTCCCGAAGGGAACCTGGTATTGGATGACTACTTTGGAAAAGGATTGCAGCCGGGAGAAGAGGAGCTTCCGGATGGACCCACCAGCTCTGCGCCATCGCTACCGCAGTTTAATGTGGACGCGATGGCACAGTTGGAGGGAATGGGTTTCTCGACTGTAAGATGCCAGAAAGCGCTGCTTGCGACTGGGAACTCGGGAGCAGAGGCTGCGATGGAGTGGTTATTCGACCACATGGAAGACCCAGGTAGGCAAGCACGCATTCGAGTGATGAATTGAGACTGAGTAAGATGTCAGATATTGATGAACCCATTCAGTTCGGCGCATCGGCCGTTGCAGAGCCCGCGGAAGAACAAATTGCTTTGCTGTCGGACATGGGATTCACGCAGGCACAAGCGCGAAAAGCGTTGCTGGAGACAGTACGTCACCATTTATTTGACGGTGCACGTTGCTGATCGGAATGTAGGACGGGAATCCAGAGCGCGCAGTCGAGTGGCTATTCAATCATCCCGATGACACCGTAGAAGCGGATGTCTCCGCGGGCACGGCGCAGACGAGGGGTGGTTCCGCAAGGTTTCCTGCCACGTATCGACTAAAGGCATTCATCTCACACAAGGGGCCGAGCGTGCATTCGGGACACTACGTTGCGCATGTGTTGTTGCCGCGCTCGCCGAATGCGATGGAAGTGGACGCAGACGGGAATGAAGGATGGGTGTTATTTAACGACGAAAAGGTGGTAGTTGCGGATCGGACGAGCGTCGCCGAGTTGAAAAAGTTGGCGTACATGTACGTGTTTGAGAGAGTGTAGCAAATGTACATACGGGGATGAGAGAGCTCCGATGTATCGGGTCATGTGAGGAGTGCCTTTGATACATTTGGACTTGTCAGTCCCAGTAAGATCCGCTACTTGACTCTTCCCGCCCGCCCGGTGTACTCTTTTTTTTTCTGCTCAACCAGCCACTCCTTTCATCCTGTCTCTCATTCAATGTCCCGCATCCTACCATGGCTGGCCCTGTCCAGCCTCTCCCTCCCCGCCGCAGCTCAACATGCCGGATCGTTTGTACAGGCCGGTAACACCCTCGTCAGTGCCATGATGGTAGGTCGCAATCGGTCCGCCGCTACGTCCATTGACCCCTCGCCAGATGTTCCTCGGGAACGAAGAGATGGTCTACATCCTCGACAAGACCGAGGGCAACGCTGCACAAATCAACAACCACCCCGCCTGGGGCTCTGCCTGGTCCGTACCGCCGTCGTCACCATTCTTCACATAGTAACGGACATGAGCTAGGAACATCAACACGCACCAGGCGACGACGATGAGCGTGCTCACCAACAGCTTTTGTGCGTCTGGCATGCACCTTCCCAACGGGTCGTATGCCACGTTTGGCGGTAATAATGCCATAAGCATCGGTACTTTCTACTATTGTCGTTGTCCCTATTTTTGGAAACCTAACCCCCCTACCCTTTTAGGCGGGGCGTCGTCGTCTTCGAGCTACGACAACGTCTACGGCGACTACGACGGCAGAAAGTCTATCCGTATACTCAATCCATGCACCCAGGCCAACCTGTCCTCCCCAGGGTGTCAATGGTACGACAACCCTGCAGTGCTCTCCATGCAGGACATGCGTTGGTACTCGGCCGCCGAAGCGCTCGCTGACGGTACCATCGTCCTCATCGGCGGCTTTACGTCCGGTGGCTACGTCAACAGGAACATCCCCAACATCGATCCCGCATACGAAGGTGGAGGCGCGACTCCGACGTACGAATTTTACCCCACCCACGGGCCGGCCACAGTCATGAACTTTATGATCAGTACCTCCGGTCTCAACTCGTATGCCCACACCTACCTCATGCCATCGGGCAAGCTGCTCGTACAGGCAAACCTCTCTACCAGTGAGTTGTTTAGCGTCCGTTGAAAATTATCACTGTTGACGACATGCAGTTCTTTGGGATCCCGATCAAAACGTGGAAACTCCCTTGCCTAATATGCCCAACGGCATTGTGCGCGTCTACCCTGCTTCGGGCGCAGTGGCGATGCTCCCCCTCACCCCGGCCAACAACTATACCCCCACCTTGCTCTTTTGCGGTGGCTCGGACATGCCTGCAGACTACTACGGAGACTACTCTTGGCCGTTTTACAATACCTGGACGTACCCTGCATCAAAAGACTGTCACCGTCTTACACCAGAGCCTCTGGATGGTTCTTCGCCGGTGTACGAACAAGATGACGACATGCTCGTGGGCCGTACGATGGGTCAGTTCATTACCCTTCCCGACGGGACCATGCTCGTCATCAATGGTGCCACAAATGGTACCGCCGGGTTCGCCAATAGGACGCTCTACACTCCTTCCCTCGATCAGATGCCATTTTTCCAGTCCCTCGCATCAGGTCCTATCGGCATGCCTGCCATTTACAACCCAAACGCACCAAAGGGATCGCGCTGGTCCACCGCGGGTCTCGGCTCCTCCAACATCGCGAGGATGTACCACTCGACCGCAATTCTTTTGCCCGATGCATCCGTGTTGATCGCAGGGTCGAATCCCAACATCGACGTTGAACTCCACTCGCCTTATCCGACGACTTATACTGCCGAAATCTTTTACCCGTCTTACTTTTCGTCGAGCGTGCGTCCTCGAGTGACTGGTATCCCACAGACCCTCAGCTATGGTGGCCCCTATTTCAGCCTGACTGTCTCCTCGACATCGTACACGGGCGTATCTGCCAACGAAGCGGCGGCCAACACGACCATCGTGCTCTCTCGGGGAGGTTTCACCACACACGCGATGAACATGGGTCAGCGGCATCTGCAACTCAACAACACGTACAGCGTCAACAGCGATGGATCGTATGTCCTGCGAGTCTCGCAGGTGCCTCCGAATGCAAATTTGTTGACGCCTGGCCCGGCGTTGTTGTTTGTCGTCGTAAACGGAGTGCCGAGTAACGGGACGATGGTGATTGTAGGGACAGGCAATGTGGAGACGCAACCGACGGCGGCAGCGGCGGCACTTCCGGCAGTCGTGACGCAGACGACGACGACGACGACGACGACTAGCAAGACGTCGGGTGCAGGACGAAGAGTGGGCGCGAATTTGGTGGTGGGGACGGTCTTGGCACTGTTGGGTGTCTTTGGTAGGTCTTTCGTCATCCCTTGTCTCGTCGGGTCGACTGATGCCTACGCGCCTAGTGTAATACCATTACTTTTTTTTTTTTTCTTTTCTTTTCTTTTTTCGTTTGGATACTCTTGGATCATTGGATTGTTTGCCTTTTGCATACCGTCATCGTAATGTGTGCGGGCTGGCGTCGGTCTTGTTTCTTTTCTTTCATGATCGTAATGTGACACTTAGCGTACACGCTCCTCGAGACGGAGCTGGACTCGTACGGGTTAATAAAAAAAAAGTACTTGGGACATGGTATGCGTACTACTGCTAGTGGAAGCTAGCGTATCGAACAGTATACATGTACCACTTTGTAGCAAGCGACGCTTTGTTCGAGGACCCGAGCCGGTTCCGATTTGAACGTCCTTGGCTAGATCGGAAGGGGTCCTTTTTGTTGTCAACCAGTCTTTCTGATTCTATCGGGTAAGCGACTTCTTTAGAGGACCAGGGTCATGTCCAAAGTCCGAAACCTTGAGTACATTCTTTTGAATTGATCAGTCTGCTCGAAGAAAAGGTACGTGGTCGTCTATCCGAACAAATCGTTCGACTTTTTGGTGAAAGAACGTTACTTACGTGACGATAACCGCTCGACTGACAAGTTGTTGTTCGGCCCATGCCCGCTCAGACCAGGCCATATAATCCGGAGGTCAATTTGACCCCACCTTCCCTGCGCCAGGCTCTTGTTGATGATGCGCGTCCTTTTCTTCACTTTTGCTTTTGCTTTCCTCTTTGTGACCACCCACAGCCTCGTCTCTACCGCTGCAGCTACTACTCCCGCTGACATCGCGGTTCCTTTATGTCCCCCGTCTACAGGTTCTGGGAGCAGTGATGATACTGCTCTCCAACTTATCACCGATATCATTTCAAACGCGACCGCAGACATGCAACTGCTCAACAACCAACTTGGTATGCTTATCACCCTGGCATTCCAATGCCTCCCCTGACAACTGACTGTCCAGCCACTGTGTTGATTGGCACCCCCAACGTTGAGACCGTCTCTGGTATTGTCAACGAGATGATAGTGGTCGTCAACACCACCGTCGTGCGGCTGCAAGCTGCGTCCCAGGTCTACACGGATGTCGGCAGTCTGTTGGGCGTGAGTGCGTTTTACGAACGTGCACCGTTGTAGATCCCTGAAAAGCGCCCCGTTTCGCCAGGCGATCCTTCAAACCTTTTTGTCCCAATTGCTCTTCCCCTTGCTCGCGTTGGTCCTCTTTGGTAACAATACGGCCGAGAACGCGATTCTCCCCTTGACGTATGTGGGACGTTCTCATCCTCATTCTTGGTTCTGCTGAGAACGTTGATGTTCATGTCGATGGATATGATTTGGTTTAGGAGCACTCTCGCTTATCTCATCGGCCTCGTCCTGCTCTTGCTCCAGAACCTCCGTCTTTTGGGTGTCCTCGGTTCGAGCGGGCTTCTTTCTAACCTTTTGAGTTCACTCGCGCCATCGTCACCACCTAAGCTGTAATTCGTATGTAATGGTCTCGTTGGTTCTACTACTATGATCCAGAAAACTGTCGGGGAGCCATGGCCGTTTGTCTACGGCATTGTTGATCGCTTGTGTGGATGTCGGGTGTCGTCCGTGAACTCGAAAGTCCTTGTCGTCTAATCCACCGATCTTTTGAAAACGAGCGACTAGCTTTCGATACTGACATGGATTTCAGTAACCTTGCCGATCTCTGCATGACGACGACAAGCCATGTATGTGATGGGCATCTAAATCGCTGGTGTGTGTCTGCGAAGCACCCAACGTCGTGTACTAGCGAGCAAGTGTCATCGCTCTGACTTGAAAGTACGATGGTCGAGGGGGGGGACTGAGATGGGGGCACGTCGTCCGCTGTGTCCACTGGGGCACTCGGCGACGAGGCCAGCGTCTCGGATGAATGGTGCATGCACGGGTATAGCATACAAACAACCAGACATCTATGTAAATGCGATGTGCGACGCGTCTCCCGGTCCGCCTGAGAAGATGGACACACGAGGGAGAGCGCGATGTCTAGGTTGAACGACTGTTACCGACGCGTCTGAGACCACCAAGTCTAGGTACCTGTTTGGATTACCGGGCAGGTTGGGTTTCCTGGTACTCCTTGACGATGGGGAAAGGGAACGCACGAGGTTCTTGGTCAGATCGTACACGGTCTTGTCATGGCATCTGAGTCCAGTGCGTGGATCCGTGTATGGGGCTCAGCGTATCGCAGAAAGAAAAACAAAAAAAAGTGGCGCACTTGGAGACCTGTCGCAAGAGAAGTGGTTCGATCGAGGTGTCTGTGAGGAGTTGGAATGAGACACGTTCGAATTTGCCAAAGACGCACCGCGTTCATGTCAGGGGCACCCGCCCTCGCTGACTCGCGTCCAATGGCCTTACAGAACAGCTGTCCTTCCTCCACCTCTCGCGCCCCTTCAAAAAATGTCTTTGTTTATCCCTTCAATCTGCGGCTCGGCACCGTCTCTGCGTTCTTTCGCATCATTGATACGTACGACGGCGTTTTCACCCGATTCGATATATTCGGTATTGAACCAATTGGTGCTTTTTTCCTGCGATGCTACGGGCTGACAGTATTCATCCCACACAAAGGGCTGGGCATGCGCAATTGCTGCCTCGATCCGTGATCGCGGACGTCACTGGATGTGGGCGGGAATGAATTAATGAAGTTTGTTTAATTGATGAGAAACTTGAAAGGTCGTGGGGGCGGATCGGCCCTGCATGAGTCAGCACAGCGAATCCCTCTGTTCATCGCCTGTTGCCTCTCTCCCTCGTCGTGTCCGACACGGTACCGACACTTCCACCAACACCTCCT
>JBBPTC010000947.1:0-10048 GCA_038093955.1 Boletus albobrunnescens
TGCTTTGATGCCACATTCAACACAATTGCATGTGTCGGTAGCGAAACCTCGAATCAATTCTCCCTGGACATGGAAGCACTTGCGCATCTATCTTGCATACCTACGTTAATTGACCTGTCCTTCAAGCAACCCGTTACGTTGCCGGACTGCACATCACCCTGACGGAGAGCGAACTGGTAATTCGCATTTGGGCTGGAATAGACGAGGTGGAATGATACCAAATGGACTACTACAGCTTTTGCAGGAATGTCCGTCACTCTATGAGATTTGCCTCGCTGTGGACACGCGAGGTTACACTGGATCGCCTCCTGCGAACCTCGGATTAACGTTGCGACCCTACTGTCATATTTATGTCCTCTACTTAATCATTGAAGCAGAATCTGTCCTGGCCATCACTACTTTCTTTGCTGGTATTTCGTCTTCTTGTTCCAGCTTTTTTCATTAAAGCTTTGTGTAAGTGAACTGTTCGTGAAACCGCCAGGAGCGGTGGAAGGATGTAAACAGACGAATCTATAAAATGGATCTTACATAATCTGTGGCTATGTTGGATGATGCTCCAACGCGCGTTGGCAAGTCGTTACTGGACGACTAACCACCGCGTTGTGTGAGTAGAGTACTGCAGCTCGTTCGACGCTCGTTCGACCTTCAGAAGAGGCTAACCCGTACATCGTATCTTACACAGTAACCTAATCACCCCCATCTCAGCGCTGAGCGCTGCACGCGACCCGCGCGTCTTCACGTCCGACATGCCCCAACACCACGAATGTACGTACCCGTTTGACCCAGTTCATACCTCTTTGCAACGACACGACCCACCTGACCATGAGGACGCCATGTCCGTCTACCCAGTCCTCGCTCCAAAACCACTCCGGGCCACGAACCCACCATCGTTTTCCCAAGAGATGTTTCTCGCCCAGAATTCGGATACCTCATCCACTGCGTTGAGCGAAGCCGACATTGATCGGTTCGCGACGCTCTTCTCGCCCGCCACTCCCCCTGCGACGCCCACCCTCACAGCCACGGAGAAGCCCCCACTTATCGCCCCCGATCACCCCACTGCGCGGCCGCGCAAGTCGACGCACAGCTCTGCAGACGCAGTCGACTTTGGCGCCTTTGTCTCCGTCCCGCCCTCTCTGGATCCTCTCTCATCCGACTTCGATCGGACTTGCCCCATCGCATCACGCTCTTCCGCTCACGAACAAAATCACAGCCTCGTCTACTTTGACCAGTTTACGACGCACGCAAAGACGGCCGCTGAACGCAGTCGCAAAGAGGTGCTCGATGAGCTGCTGGAGCATCAAGATGACCCCTTGTACTTTCTCGATACCCGTTCCACCGCGTCCCCGGACCTACCACCTTCCTCGATCTCCACTTGCTCTGCAACCCCGATCCCGATTCCCATGCTCCCACTTACCGACGACGCCCTCGCAGAGGCACTCGCCACGGACATGCCCAATCCAAAGCTGGTCCGGGCGGAGCGCAGCGGGAGCGTCAAAGTAGCACTCAGCCCTTCCCGATCACGCTTGCCCCTTCCGCCACGTCTAAGCGGGACGGCTTCCCCACCATCGATATCCTCCCCAATCGGGTCCAGCCCCCCGCTGCCCACCTCGTCGTCCCCTTTGTCTTCCACGTCCACGTTGGCTTCAGCGTCGGGGTCCATGACACTGACGCATCCGGCACATGCAACCCTCTCGCGCATCTCCTCCAGCCTCGTCTCATTGCTCCCCTCGACGCGTACCCGTGCATCGTCACCGTTGATCCCCACGTCTGCACCGAGCATCACCACGCGGAGTCGCGCATCCACGCTTACGCATGGGTCGCCGTTTGCATCGACGCCTTATATCCCGCCGACGGGTGCACCTGGGTTCGCGGGCGACCGGGCATGGGATCGGGGGTTCTCCGAAGCGCTGGCGCAAGAGGAGAAACGTGGGGTCGTGGATCCCGTTGGGCTGGGTCCTGGGGCGGAGGTGGCGGCGCACACGCGGCACGGCAAGGGCAGGGGTGTGACCCTCGTCGGGCGACGCGAGGGGACGGCGATGGTGTTGACCGAGGAGATGGCCGATCTGGTGCGCGTCGTTTTTCGTGTCGGGACATGGACTGATGCGCCACGACACAGGTCCGGCCGCATTTCCCGGCGCTGACCAGGCTCGCGCGGCACTGGACGCTCCTCTATTCGCTCGACCAACATGGGATCTCGCTCAACACGCTCTATTCGCGGAGCGAGCCACGAATCCCGTCGCGCGCGCATCCGAACCCGCCCAAGGGCGGCTTGTTGGTCATCCAAGACGCCAACGACACCGTGTTTGGGGCGTGGCTGAGCGAGGGAATCGTCTTATCCAAGGGGGGGTACTACGGCTCTGGCGAATCGTGCGTGGTTTCCCGTTGCCCGTTGGGGGTGCCTCACGCACGCATGCACGCAGTTTTCTCTGGCGGTACCACTCTTCCCGAGAGGAGGTGCGCGAGGGACGGTTGGACGTGTACAAGTGGACGGGCGCGAACGCGTACGTGGCGTTGTGCGAGTCGGGATTTATCTCGTTTGGAGGCGGGTACGTGGGCGTCTGTCTGTCTGTCTGTCTTTTTTTTTTTTTTTTTTTTTTTTTTGCGTTCTCCGAGGATGCTAACGCAGAGGGCTGGACAGGGACGGCCACTATGGGCTGTATCTCGACGCGTCCCTGTTGGACGGCTCGTCGGCGCCGTGCCCGACATTTGGCAATCCGCCGCTGTGTGCGAGCGACCGAGAGAGCGTGGTGGCCAAGGCCAAGGGCGAGGTGCCGTTTGAGTGTGTCGGGCTCGAGGTGTGGGGGATCGGTTCGGGGTGAACGGCGCGACGACGACTGGTCTCGATGGTTTCTTTTCTTGCGTCGGGCTTGCATGCATTCCTCTTCTATAACTTTGCGCTGCACCCACCACTCGGACAAGAAATGGCGCTGATTTATTAAGCACACGACGAGTCCGTACATACACTAGGTACGCGTCTACAAGAATCGATTGCTCGACGGGTCCATGCCCTTGGCCAACCGCAGCATGACCACGTTGGACGACAGACTCGAAAACTGGGTCTACCAATCAGCACGATACGACGATAAATACAAAAGGGGACACGTACGCCATTGCCGACAAACACTTCTGCGCGCTCGGCAATCGCCATGTCGACCGCCATCGAGACGTGGTACTGTTCCGCGTCCAGCTGCACGTCCAACGTGCTCACCACATCCACCCACCCGTCCTGGGCCAGCGCGTCCCTCACCTCGCGCAGCGCCCACGCCCACTCGTTCGAAAGCACATAGACGCGCCGCAGCGCGGGGTGGTGTGTCCGCACCTCACGCAGCCGCGCGACGAGCTGTGCCGTGCTCGGCAGACAGTGCGTCATGTAGTACCCCGTGCGGGCGGCGGCGTCGTTGGCGAACGGCCGCGGGTCGAAGCGGTCCGGGAGCGAGGGGTGCTGGTTGATACCCATGTAGTCGGCGCCCCACGTGGCGAGGTTCGGGCAGTGGCGGGAGTAGTCGCCGCGCCGGAGATGGACGGCGACGAGCCCGTACAGCGTGCCTGCGGTGTCCGCGCGGAAGATGGACTGGGCGGAGCGGGGCTGGAGGAGGACAAAGTTGCGTGCAACGGCGGATTGGACGAGCGGGGACCAGACGAAGTCGGCGAGGATCGGGGAGGCGACGAGCGGGTCGAGGAGGGAGAGTATGCGGGGGCCGCCGAAGAGGCTGCGTTGGGGGTGAGTGTTATGTGGGGGGATGGTACGGGGGGGGAACTTACAAGCGGTCAAAGAGGTCATGTGCGGACGAGTCGATTTCGATGCACTGTGCGTCGATGCGGGCGAGTTGGGATTGCCACCAGTCGATGATGACAGCTCCGTCGGCGTCGTTTGGAGCGGTGGCGGAGCTGAGGACGTACGGGGTGGCGTCTGGACCTGAGCAGACGCGTTGGTAGAATTCGGCGCTGACGGCGAGGGGGGACCGGGACGCGTCGGGCATGGGGCCGCCTGCGGTTGGGCCAGATATGATGGCGTTCATGGGTATGCGTGTCGGACGGAGAGAAAGGCCATATAGGGTCCATGGGAGGGGTATGTGCGACCAGGTGTAGTCTTCAAAGACGAAAGAAACGTTGGAGACGTAGGCGAGGTAGGACATGAGCAAGCTAGGGTTGGGCAAGGTGAGCACGAGGAAGGGGTGGTTGGGTGGGCACGTACGCCTCCTGGAGGATGTTGTTGAGGCCATGGCCCCAGATGTGGCCCGGGAATCTGAGGTAGCGGGCTGGATGGCCGTCTACGCGAGTGAGTGCCGCGACGGCGTGTTGAGGAAGACGTCGCTCAAAGTTTCGGACGTCGTCGTAGGACGGAGGGATGCCCTGGGAGATGATGACGAAGAGGACGACGACCGGGGTGCATGCGAGACAGAACAAGGCGCGACGGAGGGTGATGAGATGGACGACCCGACAGCGGCGCCGCTTGCGAGGACGAGGACTGGAGGACGGGTCTGTGGGGAGGACGGTGTAGTCGGTGCGAGTCCTTCTGAGGGGTATCCAGTCCATTTCGTTCGTCGTCCTCAAATAAGACTCGGAAAAGGGAGAACTTGAGTCATCACACAAACGCCCGATAAGGCAATCAAAAGCACAGCCTCTTCCGGAGGGTCAAGTAGCTTCGTAGTAAAAACCCGCCAGCCTGTTGGGAACTAATCGATAAATGTTGGAAGGACAAGTCGAGGAAGCTGTCGGTCGCCGTTTTTGAGAGTGTTCATTGGTACTTATACAACATGTAAGAATGTATCTAGAAAAAGTTGACAAACAAATGTTGTGATGCTCCTTCCTCGAGCTCGTACTCGTTCGCATGCCCCACGAACGTCTTCCTCGTCAACCGACAGCAACTTCAACGCTAGCCTCGGTGAGCGATGTGGTCAGCTCTCTCTAGAAATCGAAGCCATTACCCCGCCCTCACACGGATCCAATAGGTATCATCTGTAACAGGCTCGAGCTCGGGACTCACCTCACCCAGCGCGACATCTCGCTCCTCGACCCCAACCACGACCACGACCACCACGACCACCACGTCGAGTTCGGCCGCAGCGACGAGGTGATACCCCCCTACCTTTTCTTTCATACCCGTACTCTTACTGACGTCCATCCAGTAGCATACCACAAGCCACTTCTAGCAGCCCAGTCACGACCACCCAGACATCATCTCGGACATCAACACCGTCCTCCTCATCCACTCTTTCACCTACTGCTTCATCCACACCAAGCTCGTCATCATCGGCACAGTTTTTAGTCACAACACAACCTCCCATACCATCATCATCGCAACAGGTAACGGAAACGACCATCACTTCCGCATACACTACCTACATCAATGGATCTATAGTACTTGTACGTCCCCTCTCTTCACTATCTTCCTCATCCACATCTCCCCCATAGACCCAAACCTCGTTCCCAAGTACGATACCCCAGCTATCCAGCCCCTCCTCGAGCCATCGCACCGCCACCATTGCAGGTTCCGCAGCAGGTGGAACCGCTCTCCTTATCCTCATTCTATCCCTCGCATTTTGTGCACGCAGAAAACAGTTCAAGCGCCTCCACTTTCTACAGGCAATCTCGCTCAAACGAAAACAAGAACAGTCCAGAGCCACGTTACTCGATGGCGAGGACCTCGAAGACCTCCGTCTCGCCCACCCACCGCGCAGGTACACCGACTATGACACGCCTTGGGATGGCAGCCAGCGCACTTTGATCAGTGGAGTTACCCTCGCTCCCGAGTCCGAATCTGCATTCAGAGAAAACGTCTGGCCCGCGGCCACGGTCAACGAAGGGAGCCGACTCATCGATCCCGCAGGCTATAGGGACGATCCAGATCTGGATCTGAGCCGGATCGTGGACGATGTCATGGGACCCTCGGCCGTCCATTTCTCGGATCAGTCCGTATCCTCGATGCATCGTGGGTCCGTGGTCGAGTCAGAGGATGTCGTGCATTCCCGCACGGTGTCGAATGCGTCGAATGCGGCCTTGTTGGAGGCAGCAGGGTTGGGTGCGTCGACGGCATCCGTGCGACCGAGTCCGTTGGCGCAGCCGTGAACCAAGCCCGGTCCAGGATCGGTCGAGCACGGGGCTGGGGACGCTTTATAAACGTTGACGCGTCGTCCCTGTGCGTGTCCTCCTTGCGTGCGCTATACGTCGCGCAGATATATCTCATATACGCTTATGCTTACTATATCATCTCGCATACCTTCTTTTGACATGGACCTCGTTCTTGCTCTCATAGTGGACGCGTTTTGGCCACTTCAATTGTGCCTTCTGGCTGTTGGGTTGTATGCACGCCGTACGTACGAGTGCCATCGTTATTGGGATCGACATCGTGTCTCTTGCTTGCCCAACGATCTATCACCGCTTCATTACCGATACAGGAGCAATGCACAGCGTTTACATATCACTCTAGGACAACGACCGCTCACTTCACTACCTAGCATGATCCTCCGGGACGAACATGAGACCCTCTTGTCGGGGAAACAGAAATCTATCGTTTCCCGTTTCTTTCCTGACTGGTCCATCCTCGCCATCATGTTGGCCCAGTTATCGCTCTTTGTCTTTGCCTGGACTCTTGCGGGCCTGATGATGCACAAGACAATCCCACTGCCGGACAGTAGAGCAACATGGGTCCAGAACAATCCTAGCGATATCCAGTTCGTCGTCACTTTGGTTTCGACTATCTTTGGATTAGCTGGCTCGGCGTGAGTTGTCTTTCAGAGGTTGCACACACGTCTGACATTGTCGATGCCCTCTACAGCCTCCTTAGCAGGGCTGTCCAGTACGCATTGGTCCGCCGTCTCTCGGATGCTCCACTTCGTCTCCATACGATAATAGAATGGGTGAAACTGGCTCAGCGTTCCATATCTCTCAACTTTGAGACTCGTCGTCTGTCGTGGACGCTGCTATCTGTAGCATGGGTCAGTCTATTAGGCTTCCTCACAACAGCGTAAGCGTGACACCCCCAGATTTCTGCCCGACTTGTTTTCATGTCCAGCCTTTGATGCAGATGGTCCACTTTGCTGGCACCCGAGAGCGTAGTCATATACCACAGCTTTCAAGGCAACGAGACTAACCTTCTGCACCCTGCTGTATCCAATCTCTTCGATGGGTTTGGAATCGAACCTCCACCAGGATTCAACTTGACCCCGGCTCGCACCAATGCCTTTATGTAAGTAGCCGCCTCGCACGTCCATGGCTATCCATGGTAACGGCCAGGAATCCTGCAGTAATATAAACCCGAGCGTCGATTTGGTGGCAACTCTGATGGATGCTGGTTACGGTAAGGCAGCCGCACAACGTTTCGCAAATGACCCTTTCAGCTCGACTTTGGCTATTAATTTCATCGATATCCCCGGCTCGGAGTATGTCGGCAACATCTCCACAGGTAGGCGATACGACTGATTTCTCGCTCGTGGCTATGGCAGAGGTGATCAGTAACACAGGTTTACAGGTGGCATATATCCTCCAGGTCTCTTCTCGCCTACGTACTATTCGTATTCGGGCATTGGCGATCCATTATACCAGGGATTTTCCAGGACATATAATGTAACCGAGCAGGGCTTTACCGCAAACGTCTCCTGTCGAGCACCTACATCCAATGATCCAGTCATTACCTCGAACCTCACGAATTCGGTGCTAATTAGTGCAAACGAGTACGACGAATGGGCCATGGACACCTACTCCTGGAGCACGAATTGTTCCTCTGAAGTAGAATATTGTAGGTATTCAGGCCCGTTCCTGCGTAGCGTAGCAGTTGCTCATCTCTTGCACGCAGCCACGTTTGGGGTTACAATCATAAACGACGTATTCGATGGTAGCGGAGACCAATTGTCTGGAGAGAACGGGTTACTCATGACCTCGGTCTGTTTCGGTCAAGGGTTCTACGGACGATCGAACCAATCTTTCTGTGAGTTTAGCACTACTAAAATATCATCACACCTTGTGCAAAGACTGAATCATGGGCTCCCAGTGGTGCTCCTTGCTGCCCCCTCAAACTCCTCCTATATTTACTTGAACCAGATCTGTCAAGTCACGCCAACCGTTACCACAGTTCAAACCACCTATGACTCCACTGGTATCGTCAACATCATCCAACCACCCCTCTACCAGCACCATCTGCCACATCCTACGAGCGTCAATAACACAGGAGTATTGATGTGGTTTCCCGCACTTGCGATTTGGACAACATTTGTAAGCTCCCAAGGGCTCACTGCAAATATGATGGGGGACAAATTACTTATGCTTCCATATCCGGATCCTTCATCAATTGTGCGTATGCGTGTGGATCGCTCTCGTCGTGACTTGGTTTTAAATCTTTTTTTTTTTTTTTTTTTTCGCGTCACTTGTCGTGATTGGGAGATAGGAAAACTATTTGCGTGGAATGATGGAATATCTAGGCTCGGTACGTTCATATCGGCACCACCGTTGTTTCTCCAGGTCTTGATCTAACACGTCGTACCACGTAGCTCATGGCCGCCAAGGTTGCGTTGGATGCAAGTGCAGGTCCAGACATGGTCGTCCAATTTAACGGCACCGCCAATGTACATACCTACGGGTGGACATTTCACCTACGAACGCACGGTACCTCGCTCGCCGCCATCACCCTCGTCACTCTCCTGACGGTGGCCGCGGGGGTCTTTGCGATGGTCCCGGCCGAGTCGTCGTCCAACGCGCAGGCAAGTCGATCGCAGAAGCTGCAGGCGCCTTTGGCGTTGGCTCGTGCATTCGATCCGACGGGTACGATGGACGTCTTGCTCGCCTCGTCCGCTGGTGACCTGTCGCGCGTGTTGTCCGAGTCGGGTGGTGCCTATCGCCCACGCCCATACCTTGGTGGCAGCGGCGGCGAAAAACGTGGCGAGTGCGATGGACGTGGTGTGGCTGTCATGCTGGGGACGACGGGCGAGGGGTGGCCGGCGTTACGGACCGTTGCAGGGGTGGACGGTGCTGGTGCTGATGTTGGGCTGGGCACCTTGAGGGATGACGAAGGATCGAGTGCGGGGGTTGCATAGCGTGACGGGGGACAATAGATTTCGAGCATCCCCTTTTTTTTTATCGCGACTTGTTGCAACTGGATGCTATAGATCACGGTAGTTGAGAGTGTTCGCTGCATGTAGGTTGTCGAGACGAAGTATAGTATGAGATGCATTGCAACGAGCGACATTGAGTGTGGTCCTATGAGCATAGTAAGTGGGTTTTTTCTTCTGAACTGTGAGTTGGTGATCAAGGTAGCAGGGGCATGGCTGAGGTGCAACCCAGCCTGACGTTCGCGCACGTGCACAAAGAGCTCGTTCACAATCACCGAAAAAGCAATTCGCGATAGGGGGAGCCTCCGAGTCGGAAGTCGGAAGAGATCTTGGTCATGGTCGACATCTATCTGAACTATCGTGAGCCTCCGCAAACCCCCTTCCTCTCCATCCCCAACAGCGACGTCGAGAGGCTGTCTAACCGCCCTTTCCGCTGGTTACGTTACCTGATGTTCAGTATATGTGGTGCCCGTGGTGATCTTTTCAGAACACTGGATGCCACCGACGACCCAGTTGACTATAATGCCTCGTTGGCCGACTTGCCTGCCGCTGTATACTATAGGCCTTCAGGTTTGTATGCGAGACCGTTGCTCGTAACAGCCCTCTTATCCCCATTTCTCCAGGAGAATGCATCTTCGTGGACTGTGAAGGCTTGAAGGACCAACTCACGTCTACTAACCAAACAACCGGCCACGGAAATTTCAGAGCGGCTGTCTTACAACGAGATGGGACTTGCGTCGTTACAGACCAAGATGCAAACGAATGTCATGCGGCGCACCTGATCCCCAGGTGTAAAGGCGACGAGGTCATGATCATGATCATTCTATGTCATTCATTGATAACGATCTGTTTTAGTACATTGACAGGGTTGTCCGACTTCGTTCTCACCTGTATTCTTCGCCACCATCGATTTCGGGGATTGACGACGGTCAGAATGGAATGTTGTTGAGAATGGACCTGCATTTGCTTCTTGGTCGCGGAAACGTTGCCTTCATAAAGGTGAG
>JBBPTC010000948.1:0-10042 GCA_038093955.1 Boletus albobrunnescens
ATTAGAATGTCTATTACAGTTATATATTAGACTAGCCATTTGACATCCAATCTTGCTTTGAGCTTGTACTAAATATCTCATGTAACAGATCATCCACGTGACTCTACCTCACCAATACCCTCTTGTGATGACTCACATGATATCCCACTACTGTGCTTGCCTTAGTGGACACCATCATTCCCTGATATCACCAATATACCAGCATATCTCATTTCTAAGCTCATAGCTCATCCCCTTGCTTGCAATAGTGGACCATTGTCCATATCACTCATCTTCTTCTTGCATATGCTGGGCTTTGCCCTCAGAACTGCCAGAACCACTCTGATCCTTAGCATTCCCCAATAGGCTCTAAAGACAACCAACCTATTGCCCTGGGAATATACCAACACTATGGAACCCTAACAAGGCACAGCCTCATGGCTTTTTATCTTTTTGAAAAGAAGACATTGTCTCATGAAACCATGGAACCTGATGAAACTATTACAGCTCTCTATCTCTGGGTTAGGACATATAGCCACATGGCTCTTCAGGTATAGATACAATAGGCTGTGCAAATGTATTGCTTATTGCCTTTGCATTGGTTTCCTAGATCTACCCCTGAAATCTTAGATTTAGATCTTCAGGGCCATTAGGGACATCCTGTGATCCTCTAACTTCCTATTGGCTGACTGGTTCCTCAGCAGAATCTGCCCAATTTGGCTAGTTCTTCTCTGAGTCTACACTGTGCCATTGGAGTAGGGATGAGTAAAATGTGAATTGTGAGTGTAGTAAAGGGGGTAATGAAAAGATATTTGGTGGACATGTAGTGAAGGTTAGGTATCTGTAGCTAGTTTAGCTAAGAGTAGTCTTCACTGGTTCAGTTGCAATAAAAGATCTCGGGTTTTTTAGAGAAATAGGGGCTATTTGCAGACACTTCAAGATTGCTATATACTTGAGAGTCTGGCATGGGTATTATGTGTTCTATCTGCTTCAGAATGGAAGAATAGACACTCCATGACTCTGTATGAATGAAATGCATGCAGGTCACTGGTGCCAACCATAGTGTTTTACATACAACTGAAGAAGGCATCTTTGCCCAGACTGCCTGCACTATGAATGCCCTATCTGCTGGTACACTATGCCAGGTCACTCATAGTACCACTGCCCTTGCAGGGTCTACCACTTATGTGGGGAACCACAAAGAGTGTCCCTTTCAGGCAAAGCCTGATATTGACCACACCAACTATGTGGTCAATGAGGGAAACATTGACAATTAGGTTCCAAGTCAGGGACTTGGAGAATAGAGAGGGGGTAATGTTATGGTTAGATGGTGTGCCTTGGGATTCTGCCTCTTTTTGCTTGACTCTACTTTGCTTTGCCTCTATTACAATTGTTGTCGGACTTGCAGTCTGATATCCAACCTTGCTCTGTGGAGCTCGAACTGAATGCCTCATGTGACGGATCGCCCATGTAACTCTTACCTCCTGCCACCCTCATATGATGAGTCATATGATAATCCACTGCACCACTAGTGTTGCTGACACACTAGTATACCCAACACCTAAGCTCATCAGCTCATCTGCTCACTCGTGATAGTGGACCCTTGTCCATATCACTTGCCTTCTTCTCGCATATGCTAGGCCTTGCCCTTGAGCCACCAGACCAACCCTATTCCCTTATATTTCCCAATAGGCTTTGATGATCAACAACCTATCATCCTGGGAATACACTGACACTACGGAACCCCACTATAGCACAGTCTCATGGCTCCCCATCTTCCTGAATAGAAGATACTGCCTCACGGGTATATGACGGAGTCATAGCCTTGATGGCTCTCCATCTCTGGATTAGAACTCACAGCCATGTGGCTCTCTGATATTCCCAACAGGATATATGATGTATGATGGAACTCCAATGAGTTCCTTTTACCTTTCATCTCACTCCATGGATCTTACTTTGCCTTCTCATATCCATGGAGGCTGTTGTTACACATGCCCTATTTTTCCCCTATTTTTCCCTATTTTTCCTAGTCCTCAATCGCTCATCTCGAGTCAATAACTATTTCACTACCAAAGTTCACTACACTTTTCCTAATCATCTTACCCTAATCCATCAGTCACATCAGTCAGGTCTTCAGGTCTTCATGACTTCACCATTTCACGTCTTCACGATATCACGGCTCCACATGTTCACTCTTCACACCTTCACCATGTCATCTCTTCATATGTCATGCTATCTAACACATGTTCCGCCTAGTCACACATATGTTCACCTCATGACCCCTATTGTCCACTCATGACTCGCCACACCCGATCCACATGCACACAGCCTAAACACATGTCATACCCAGTCATTCCATCTCATACCTCTGTATAGTAAGTAGAGGTAAGCATAGCACGGTCTGTGCGCATGTAGCTACAATATATAAAGCCCAATAAACCACCAGGAGACAGCAGTCTTGTCCTCCTGGAGTTTTCCCAACAATAGCTAGTGCTTGGCTCACATCTAGTACTCTTTCCAACCCAAACAACTAGCTCTTAAGTGAGTTGGTCGTTTCAGCTATACTTGCAGAACCCTGATAGGTGTCCACTTATTCTGCTTTCTGTTACAATTTATTCTTTTCTTTTGTCTTGACTAGTCCTCATCGACTAGCTATGCTAACCTCTACTTGTCTCGGACTACTCCACGCCACTTAGCCGTGCCACCCGCTAAGTCCCGAGTTCCTTATCTTCTTATTTTTGATCATGTGTACACAATTGTTCTTCGTCGTTCCATGACCTTTCATTCTGCAGTCGCTTATTCAGACTTCTCCCTGCGGAATTCCCTTTCTTGTCTTGGTCCATGCGCATTGGCTTAGCTATATAAATCCTATGATCATACTGAAGTACCTTAGCTTCGATCTCCTAGGTGTACATCCTGTAACCTAGTTAGTATTATGATTCATTCTTTTCTTTACTCTTTTCTTTCGCCTTGACTAGTCCTCGCCGACTAGCTATGCTAACCCTTACTCATCTCGGACTATTCCGTGCCACTTAGCTGTGCCACCCGCTAAGTCCCGAGTCTCTTATCTTCTTATCTTTGATCACGTGTACAACATTGTTCTTCGTTGTTCCATGACCTTCCATTCTGCAGTTGCTTATTCAGACTTCTTCCTGTGGAATTCCCTTTTCCATCTTGGTCCATGCACGTTGGCAATATCTATATAAACCCTGTGATTGCGCTGTAGTACCTTAGCTTTGATCTCCTAGGTGTACATCCTGTAACCTAGTCTGAGTCTAATAAACTCCTCTTTTTCTTTCGAAGTCTCACCTCCTCCATTACAAGTCTTCACTGCACTTCGAGCAGTGTTCTTGATCTAGTCGTCGTTGAGACTATTGACTCAATGCTTACTCGAATGAACAGCATTCCACTGTTCTCTCTGAACTTGACTCGTGACATTACTGCATGACGTCACTCTGATCTTGGCCGACTCGTAACATTGCTGTACGACGTCACTTTGACCTCAACCGACTCGTAACATTGCTGTATGATGTCACTCTCGACCTCGACCTTCGACCATCCTAGGCTATGCTCATCCTTATCCAGGCCAAGCGTAACAGTTAGAGTCCAATATCATCTCTTTCTTTTTGAAGTCTTACCTCCTCATTACAAGTCTTCATCACACTTCGAGCAGTGTTCTTGATCTAGTCATCGTTGAGACTATTGACTCAATGTTTACTCATACGAACAGAACTCCACCATTCTCTCCTGCTCAACTCATGACATTACTGCACGACGTCATTCCTGACCTCAACTTGTGATATTACCACAACGTTGTCTCCTGTCCAGACTTGTGATACTACCACAATGTCCATCCCAGTCCTGACCTATGATATCACTGTAGCATCACTCCTCAATCTTCGACCAACCTAGGCTATGCTCGTCCTTACCCAAGCCAAGCGTAACACTTTCCTTATGAAGGCTGGTGTCACACGGACCAGCACTTCCTTATTGAGGTACATAGCCATGCCTCTCATAGTATATAATCTAGCCACTGTAGATAATCAAGCACTAAGCTTGATCTACGCAACACCAGCATAACCACTCCAGTGTAATACCTAAGCCCTAGTCCTAGGAAGTGACCTAGTGTCTGCCTAGGGTAGGCAACTACCTGAATACATCTCATTGCTGTCATCATACAGCTCCTCTTGACATTGCTCCACTTAGTCATTGCCTATCACCAATATAGGGGGAACCTCTCAAAGTTCAGTTTTACAAGGAAGCCATTTTTACTAAGAGGTGCATCCTCACACATATTTGCACTTGGACTAAGCTTGGTTACATCATTTACATTATTTGTAACCATCACCATTACAAAAGATCAAGCTTTTCCCCTTTGCCCTACTATTATGTAGCAGACAATACCCATTCATGACAAACACCACATTGTATGGGATAAACCATGGGACTGGGACAAGACAAAGAAAGAAGATCTTCCACAGCCAAGGACACTCACCGCTGGATAACTAAGGACCAGTCAGGCAATAAATAAACAATGCCATTGCATGAAGAATAGGTAGACCATGGATGACTTTCAGAACCAATGAAATCATCGGAACACCATTTTTACATTACAAATCCAAAAATAAGTCACAAGGAGAATGCAGGACCTTGGACATAGAATAACAACACTAGGAGAAGTCCTGGAATAAAATCCACTTGGGGAACAAACCACTAGGACATTGCAAGACCTAGGATATAGGAACATCAAGCACTATGAGGAGAGGCCCTTGAGTATAGGAAGAACCATCAAACATCATGAGGAGAAGCCCTCAGGAATAGGAAACAACAAACCATGAGGAGAAGCCCTTGGATATAGGAAAATCCTTAGGAGATCACACCGAAGATAGGGGAGATGTCACCAACAAACATACCAATACTTGGGTAACGAAGGACCAAGAAGACTAACAAAACTAACCACTAGGAGGGACCTAGGGAATAGAATTCAGCAACATAACAGGAATGCCTTGAGACAAATAAAAACTTACCATCTACCAGAGCAAGATAATGAAGGACTTGCCTTACCATTGAAAAACAGATAAAACTGATACCAAGATAATGGAGGATTTGGATCACCAATCATCAAAAAAAGAGATTACCAAGATAACAAAGGCCTTGGAAAACTATACAAAATAGATGACATAGTCTTATACCTGGACCATAATGAGAATCTGCTACTGTTGGCATACAATAGCTGGACTAGCACCAGGCCCACACTATAAGCAGACACAATGCTGTGCAAATGGTCATCTGCCATAAATAAGGATAACATTGTTCTCCCCATAGTATACAAGAGAGGGCATATTGTCAAAGCACTAGAGGCTGGCACATAAGATGAATCAATAACATCTACTGTTTGCGTGATTACAGTGATTGTCACATTGTTCCGCTTCATGTATGAAGCAGAGGAATTGGGAACTCCTCACCGACAACTTTGACCTGGAACTGACTGGAACCAACAACAACAACAGAAGAAGATCAATGAAATCACCTTCATAGCAAGTCCAGCATGACTATAAACTGCACCATCCACAGTGAGTCCAGCATGACTTTAAACTGCATCCCTCTACAGTGGAGTCCAGCATGACTATAAACTGCATCCCAGAGTCTGGCATGACTTTAAACTGCATTCTACAAACAAGTCCAAAATGACTGAAAACTATAGCCGAAAAAGCAGTTCTATTTCTAGGACAGACAGAGACACCTACTCGACAGAGTGAGGAAAGGGCAACAGTGCAAACAATCTGGGGTAACAGCTAAGCCACCCAGGGACCTTTGTTAGGGCACCCAACCCGATTCTCTCAAGAGCAAGACTCTTCTGGAAGAACTGGATGAGCATGCAACATATCCTCCACCTGTGTACTTGATGAAATATCCCCCCGCTACTGCTCCAAGCCAAGACTACATTATAAGTCACAATAGCTTTCTCTGATCTCTGCTTACTCTCTACCACCCTAGGCAGTCTCACTGTAGCTGCCACTATACTTCTCCACCTTGGGTCCGAGATTGACTGTTCTTCCAAAGGACCAATATGTCCTTGTTCAAAACTGCCTCAGTATCAAAGCCAGACTGAGGACCTATTGATGATGGACCGGCAAGTTCATAAACTGCAATAATCCAACCAATAGACCAGTATGTTCTTAAAACTACATATCCTACTGACCAGCAGGTAATTAAACTGCATCCCTTGTGACTGACCAGAATGTCTATAAACTACCAGGACCACCACTTTAAACTAACATTGGTTACTCCCCTCTCCTCGATATCCACTGCGGACCCCCTATTAGTCTAAATGGATGTGCTCTAATTGCTGCCATTAGCATAGACTACCCATGGATTTTTCCTCTCCCTTTTCTGCCTGCTGACCTTTATGATGATAGTTAGGATATGGTACTCCTGAAGTCTACTTGAGGGGTGATTTCCCTTCTTTAGCAATGAAACAAACCAGACAACTGGAAACAAGATCTACTATAGATCAGGTCTAGATCTAAGATGAATAGATGTTGAAAGAAAGTAAGACAAATGGAATTCCCTTACTCTCTAACAAGAACCAGATCTGCCACTTCCATCCCCTAAGATGATAAACTGGATACCCCCTTATTTCATTTGGAACTAGTCACCCCTAATGAAGATGTGAATCCCCTTTACTTTCACAAAGAATGCTACAAAAGAAGTCCATCCTATCTCCTACCAAGGAGAATGCTTCTGAAATAGTCCACCCTGTCTTCTAGAATGAATCGCCACCTAGACTGATGAAGCCCAATCAAGAAAGTGATATATGTATACCTACCTCAACTGAAGGATCACTGTCTCCCTACCCCACTAAACCCACATCTGGGACTGCTATGTCCTTAAACTAGATCCTCAGACCATCACATCTATAAACTGACTCCTGGTAGACCGCGAAGTCTATAAACTAGGATGCCTTAGAAAGACCACTATTTCTCTAAACTAGATCATTAAAAGATGCCTCTACAAACCTGATCACCCTTACCTCTCTCAAGATTGAGAAACAACTTCCCTCTTGTGGAGGTTTGCATAGCCAATGCTGAAAAGAAACAAGTCTATCAAGAGCATCTCTTCTGCCAATTACCCCTCACGTCTAGAAGTCTGCTATGACTATAAACTGGATTCCATGCCTCTGGAACTGACTGGAACACCACGGAAAGGCTGGAATGCCTCTAAACTATTAACTCTCTGGAACCAACCGGAATATCATTAATGCCACCTTACCTTCTTTGAAAGAATATTGCCCAGAAGGTCTATCCCATCCTCTCTTGAGGAATACCTTTGACAACAGTCTACCCCATCTTTCTTACCAATAAAAGAGTTGCGATACATATTGAACTCTTTCTAGTATCAAGAATCACTCTTTATCTTAGGAAGTGACAATCTGTCTGCCCGAGCATGAAGAGCCCAAAATCTCTACCCACTAAAACATCACTCAGCAAAGACCGCTAAATCTATAAACTAGATTCCTAGATCTGGAATCACCTAAACTTATGACTATAGACCAGAAGGTCTCAAAACTACCATATTACCTTCAGAACTGGCCGGAACTCCTTGATTAAACATTCTAATATAATTGGATGTTCCTGAAAACTGCTATGTTGTAAAACTAGACTCAACGCCTCTACTCCCCGCCTTTCTATCACCTAGAAGAAACAATGTGCACTCCTAGTCACTGAGGGATATCCTTGCTGACTTAGGGCTCTACCTCTGAAATGGAAGTTCATATATCAATGCCACTAGGAATAAAGCATACTCAAAGTTTCCTTGACTCTCCAAAATCTCCTCTTGCATTGACAGGTCTAGGAAGATCACCATTCCTAGTATCTTCATGAAGAACTTAGTGCATCTGCTATGACATTAAACTAGATTGAGCATCTGCCATGACAAAAAACTGGATCCTTTGACCAGCAAGTCATAAAACTGAACCACCACCCTAAATCAAGAAGGAACATTCCTGATCTCTTAAGGCAACCTTTATGTCAATAAACTGAAGACGGTAATCTAGGATAGCTCACTCCCTAGACCAACAACAACCGATGTCCACCATGACATTAAACTAGACCCTGCTGACCATGCTCAATAAATGGAAAGCACTCAGACAACCACATCAATAAATTGGGCTGTGGAGAAATGCCTAGAACCTCCACCTCTCAATGGCTGTCTGCAAGGACAATAAACTAGGATAAAATTGAAGAAAATAGAAAAGAACAAATCAAAGCCAATAGTAGGATTAAAAGAATCCCACCACACCAATCCTGGATGGATACATATCCAGGATCTCTAGGATAAACAGAAGGACCGAAATGTCCCTAAACTATCAATGTGTCTCAGAAGGGATTGCTTCTGAGACTTCCAACAACTGAAAGGACTGGAAAGTCCCTAAACTACCAACAACACCTTGGAAGGAAACACTCCCGAGATTCTGATAAATGGAAGGACTGGAATGTCCTTAAACTATCAAGATGTCTAGTAAGGGACCCTTCTCTAGACATCCAAGGAGACTGAAATGTCTATAAACTATCACTCCAAAATAGGATAAAGGCACTGCCTCTTATATGGGCATATAAGATCTACAACCAGAACAAGATGAACAAGATTGCAGGAAGGATCACCCCTGGATCTCCTGGAGATGTCCAGAATGACATTAAACTATTCTTGAATACTTCCACATCTAGATCTGTAGCCAGAACAATAGAACTCCACACATGGCTCCCCACTACTTCTTATAGGAAGGGGCTAGAAGATATAAATAAACACAGAAAGAGACAACAAAGTTCAACTACATCTCACTCCAAGTTGCCTACTCTCCATGATGATCTTTATTGACCAGACCATGCCACTTGCCCTTGCTTTCATGGCTGCCCTTATTGCCATCCTTGTCTCAGATGTCCTTATAGTGATCATGTTCATGATCATTATTATCCTCGTTGACTTCACTCTCCTTATGCAAAGAGGAGGATAGAACCACTCTTGGAAGAGTTCCATGATACCTGAAGACTCTAAACTCAGGATAACCTGTCCATTTAGAGAATAAAAGACATGAAACTTAGAACTCGATTCTGGAACTCCCTATTCCCCAATGTTACTGACACTCACCCTCACCTTGCCCTTGCTGAAGAATTGCTGGGAAGCCCTTGCCAAGAACCAGCAAACCTTGTGGAGGAAGACCCATCTTCTTGAAAGGATTGGACTTGAAGAGTTAGGAGATAATGTTCAAGTGTGGTCACTTGAATGCTAGGAAGGGGCTAATGTTACAGTTGTTGTTGGACTTGCAGTCTGACATCCAACCTTGCTCTGCAGAGCTTGAATTGAATGCATTACGTGACAGATCGCCCATGTGACTCTTACCTCCTGCCACCCTCATATGATGAGTCATATGATAATCCACTGTGCCACTAGTGTCACCAACACACTAGTATACCCAACACCTGAGCTCATCAGCTTATCCACTTGCTCGCAATAGTGGACCCTTGTTCATATTGCTCATCTTCTTCTTGCATACACCAGTGACCTGCATGTATTTCATTCATACGGAGTCATGGAGTGTCTATCCTTCCATTCTGGAGTAGATAGAACTCATAATATCCGCACAGCCTACACTCTGCACAGCCCAGTTTTAATACAGTCCATGTCTTGTACCTGGAGCATAGCCTACATTTTATAGCCTCAAACTGTCCAAATCAGTTCTACTAGTATGATTCTGCTGCAATCTGACTGTTGCACCATTAGACCTAAGGCATTCATATATATCTTTCTCTGCCCTTTCTACCATTCCCTTCACTTCATCCCAGTATCCTGGATTTAGAAGTACATAGCCACTCTGTAAGGCATAAAAGGAGCACAATCTGGGGCAGGGAAAAAATCAATTCTTACTGAGAATCACTTAGGAAAACTGATCACTAGGGGATAATATCCTCACTATTACTACAGAGCCTAGCAAAGTACTAGACTGCTGTAGAGTAGATCCTGCTAGGAATTAGGCTACAGAGATTAGCCAAGGATCTATACTTGA
>JBBPTC010000950.1:0-10032 GCA_038093955.1 Boletus albobrunnescens
GGTCGTAGAACGACGAAGAACAACGTTATACATGTGATCAAAGATAAGGAGATAAGAGACTCGGGACTTAGCGGGTGGCACAGCTAAGTGGCGCGGGATAGTCCGAAATGATGCGGAATAGTCTGAGGCGAGTAAAGGTCAACATAGCTAGTCGGCGAGGACTAGTCAAGTCAAGAGCAAAGAGTAAAGAAAAGAATGGATCGTAACAATAGGTTGGGACTAGGATAGACATTGTGGTAGTATCATTGTTATGATTTATTCTTTTCTTTTTGTCTTGACTAGTCCTCGCCAACTAGCTATGCTAACTCCATCTCATCTCGGACTATTCCACACCACTTAGCCGTGCCACCTGCTAAGTCTCAAATCTCTTATCTTCTTATCTTCGATCATGTGTATAACATTATTCTACGTCATTCCACGACCTTCCATTTTACAGCTGTTTATTCAGATTTCTCCCTGTGGAATTCCCTTTCCTGTCTTGGTCCGTGCATGTTGGCATATCTATATAAACCCCCGTGATCGTACCATAGTACCTTAGCTTTGATCTCCTAGGTGTATGCCCTGTAACCTAGTCTGAGTCTAATAACATCTCTTTTCCTTTTGAAGTCTCATCTTCTCATTACCAGTCTTCACTACACTTTGAGCAGTGTTCTTGATCTAGTTGTCGTTGAGACTATTGACTCAATGCTTTCTTGTATGAATGGTACTCCACTGTTCTCTCTTGCTCAACTCGTGACATTACTGCATGATGTCATTCTAGACCTCGACCTGTGATATTACCGCAGCATCATCTCCTGTCCAGACTTGTGATACTACCACGATGTCTATTCCAGTCCGACCTATGATATCACCGTAGCGTCACTCCTTGACCTTTGACTATCCTAGGCTACGCTCATCCTTACCCAGGCCAAGCATAACAATCATGAGTCTGGACAGGAAGCGACATTGCAGTGATATCACAAGTCAAGATCAGGATAGACATCATGCAGTAAAGTCACAAGTTGAGCAAGAGAGAACGGTGGGGTTCCGTTCATATGAGTAAGCGTTGAGTCAATAGTCTCAATGACGACTAGATCAAGAACACTGCTCAAAGTACAGTAAAGACTTGTAAGGAGGAGGTGAGACTTTGAAGACAAGAGATGTGTTATTAGACTCTAACTAGGTTACAGGGGATGTACACCTAGGAGATTGAAGCTAAGGTACTACAGTGTGATTGCATGAGTTTATATAGGGATGCCAACATGCACAGACCAAGATGAGAAAGGGAATTCTGCAGTAAGAAGTCTAAATAAGCAGCTGCGGAATGGAAAGTTGTGGAATAATGAAGAACAATGTTGTACATGTGATCAAAAATAAGAAGATAAGGAACTCAGAACTTAGCGGGTGGCACAGCTAAGTGGTGTGGGATAGTCTGAGACGAGATGAGGTTAGCATAGGTAGTTGGCGAGGACTATTCAAGATAAAAGAAAAGAAGAAATCATAACATTACCCCCCTATTATGTCCCAAACTCCTATTGGAACTACTCTTCAGAGATCTAAATATGCTCCCCCCGGAGATCCAGTGATGTTGGCCTAGGTAGTAGAGTCATATTTGTTATTGTAATCAGGAGGTGAGGGGGACCTTGGCGAAGAAGAGGGATGAGAAACAGGACGATGAGGAATACGTTATGTATGAGGATAAGGTGGAGGAGAAACTGGAATGGGTTCCATGAAGTTAACAGTTCTGGTGCCATGACCAGAAGACGAGAAGGATACCCGTAAGGAACAGGTCTGATGAGATGAGGATGATGTGGTGGGAGAGGTAGGAGTGACTGGAGGGGATCTCCTTTTGAGAGGACAGGTGGCCTGAGAATGGCCTGGTGTGAATCGAAGATAAAGGGGGTGGCAATAAAAGTGGCAGTCATGTTGGAAGTGACCCAACTGGTGGCAGTGGTGACATGCTTTAGTGAATTGAGGGTGACTAGATGGAAGTGCTATATTTCCATCTCCTCCGGTCCAGAAATGATTGATCCATTCTGCATAGGCAAGTTCCATGGGTTCTAAGGTGGATGATGACATGGATGGAGTAGAAGGAACAGTTGGGGCATATGAGGAGGAGAGAGGGATGAACGGAGAATGCTCTTATTCAGAGAGCTTTCTTAGATAGCAGTCAAAATCTTCAAGGAAGTCAAAAAATTCTATCTGATGGGAGAGAATGTTTATTGAGTCATTTAACTGACAAATGACATCCTGGATGACAGTTCTCAGGAATTCAAATTTGGCATTGGAGGAGTAGTGGTTGGCTAAGAGCTCTAACCAGCCGATTTGGTGAGCTGCCAAGTAGATAGTGAGAAGAGGAGATCCCATATCGAGGTGGGCATTGATAGGAACTGTGAGGCACGAGTCCCTAAAATAGGAATAGAGGTGGTAGATTTGATTGTCGTCTAGGAGGTCTTCAACCAGACAATGGGCAAAGAGTGGGACGTCCACTGATACGACAGGGATAGTGGGGGCATGGATGAATATCTGAGAGGATGACATGATAGTCAGAGAGACAGAGGGGAGGTCTTCTTTGGCAGCAAGAGTAGTTCTGCTAGGAGGTGGAGGGGTGTCTATGGTAACAGAAGATTCAGTAGTTAAAGTAGAGTTAGTAGAAAGAAAAGACGATTTGACATGAAAGATATTGTTTTCATTGACAGTTTTTGTTTCTGGTGGAGGTTTGAGAAGAAGAGGGCGAGAAAGAAAATACAGAGGAATGGAGCTTTTTATACTCTTTGAGAGTAGACTTTGCATTTTTGATAATCTTCTTTGGCTAAGTATCTTTTCCATTAGATCAGGTAGTAGTGGGAAGATGGAGTTCCATGGTGGCATAATATCTGTTCAATTTCATATTCTTCTTCACCATCAATCAGGTCAGGAGGTGGTGCAGGGAATTTCTTTCTATAGATGGTGTTTTCACGATAGGGCAATAAAAGAGAAGCATAAAAGATGGGATGAATTTTCCATGTCTGTGGAAGTCGGAGTTGGTATGTGATGGGTGATAAGATCTTTGTGATGGTAAAGGGTCCTTCTCACTTCAGTGCTAATTTTGGGTGGATGACGTGGCGTTTCAGGTTGCTGTTACGATTTATTCTTTTCTTTACTCTTTTCCCTTGACTTGACTAGTCCTCGCCGACTAGCTATGCTAACCCTTACTCGTCTCGGACTATTCCGCGCCACTTAGCTGTGCCACCCGCTAAGTCCTGAACCTCTTATCTTCTTATCTCTGATCATGTGTACATCATTGTTCTTCGTTGTTCCACAACCTTCCATTCCACAGTCGCTTATTCAGACTTCTCCCTGTGGAATTCCCTTTCCTGTCTTGGTCCGTGTGTGCTGGCACTATCTATATAAACCCTGCGATTGCACCATAGTACCTTAGCTTCGATCTCCTAGGTATACATCCTATAACCTAGTCCAAGTCTAATAAAGTCCTCCTTTTCCTTTCGAAGTCTCACCTCCTCCATTACAAGTCTTCACTGCACTTCGAGCAGTGTTCTTGATCTAGTCGTCATTGAGACTATTGACTCAATGCTTACTCTTTGACTTCTTGACCGACTCGCGACATCACTATACAACGTCACTCCTCGACCGACTCGTGACATTACTGCACGACGTCACTCTGACCTCAACCAACTCATAACATTGCTGTATGACATCACTCTTGACCCCGACTGACTTATGACATTACTGCACGATGTCATACCCGACCCTAAACTTCAACCAGCCTAGGCTACGCTCGTCCTTACCCAGGCCAAGCGTAACAAAAGATCAAAGCTACCTGAAGGCCTACCATTGTATAGTATGCCACCATTTCTTTCTCGAACAAACGAGGTCAACCCGACCGTCCATTGACCCCCATCCCTGCCCCGTGGTACGCTCGATACTGCAACCTAGAGCCTTCACTCTCCCCCGAACCCTTGAACTCTTTGCCCACTTCTTCCGAAAGCAAAGACTTCCACCTCGCCTCTCCTACAGACGAGGAAACTGTCCAGACATTAGTGCACGACTTCTCAGCATCGCTAACTCTACCCCGACCACCGATGCCTCTGTCTCCACCCTCTATTTCAAGGCAAACTTCCCTTGCTACAGCACTCCCATACCTAACCACTAGACCACCTACTCCGACCCCTCCTGCTGCTATGTCGTCAACCAAACATGCCAAACTTTGCATCGGCTCTCCTGAGGAGTATGACGGAAACCCAAAGAATGCCAAATCCTGGCTAAATGCTGTACGCACCTATCTCTTGACCAATGAGGACGTCTACAACACAGATGTAAAGAGAGTCGCTTTCGCACTCTCCTATATGAAGAAAGGCGCTGCCTATACATGGGCATCCACTTTTCGAGTGGCCGCCTTAGATAACAACTTGTTCAGAACCATGTCGGACTTTAAGTCCAAATTCCTCGACATCTTTGACCACGCTAGCACCAAAACTGACGCAATAACATGGCTGGCAACCACATGGATCAAAGACTGCAAAGTACTCTCCGAGTACATAACTGAATTCAAAAACCAGGTCGTGGTTAGTGGCATCACTGAGGACCTTGTCCTTATAAACTACTTCTCTGCTGGCATCCCCAAAAATCTCATGCGACAAATCTTGGCCATGGAAACTGTACCAACGAAAGTCACAGATTGGTACAAAAAGGCCATGGTATTCAAACAAGGAGCCGACCAATCTGACCTGATTCGCGCAATGCACAGAAATCCCTCCACGACCCCTCGCTTCTTCTCACACACTCATGTCAAAGAAAAGGATCCGAACGCAATGGATGTGGACGCCATTCGAGTACCTTTTCCCAAGAAAAAACTCACAGACGAAGAACGGATACAGTTTGCTAAAGAATGACGATGCTTCAGATGTCACCAAAAGGGACACGTGGCATACAACTGCAAGACCGAACTTGTTGGGTCCGTGCCGAAGAAAATAGAAAGGAAAGTCCAAAAGGTGAGAAAAGACGAAAAGGACCTACCAGATCTCCCAAAGTTAGAGAACTGTGAAGAAGAAGAGGACACAGTAGGACATGTCCAATTCAAACAGGGTTTTTAGGATGGAGGCCTCAATTGACGTGAGTATCCTCCTCTCCCTCCTCTCTTATGTGTGCTCCTGTACTTGTATCTTCAAAAAGCAAATCTCTTCAGATCCCAATACAAGTTATTGACCCCTCACACGTTATGAAAGTCGTTGATACCTGCACCCTAGTCGATAGCGGTGTAGACATTTCCTGTATTGACTTCGGATTTGTCCAAAGAAACTGATTACCTACCACCCGTCTACCGAAACTGATTTCCATTCGAAATGTCGATCAAACTATAAACAAGAAAGGCCAGATTCGTTTCACTTCTGACCTTTACCTTAACATTGAAGGAATAGCCCAAAAGGTGACCTTCTATGTCATGGACTGTGGAACTGAGAACGTTATCCTCGGACTCCCCTGGCTGAAGAAAGCCAATCCCTCCGTTGACTGGAAATCTAACACCCTCACCATCGATGAGTCTGTGGACGAATCCAAGGGGCTCTATCAATTCTACGCCTCGAACGCCCTCTCCAACGATACTCTCCTGAACCAACATTGCCCCCCTCCTTGACACATCATGATCAGAGCAGCTGCTGCTGATCACCTCGAAAAGTTTATCAGACACAAGTCTGAAAATGAATACGTTCAGCGGGCCTGTGATGTTTACACCTGTAGCCGGATCGTACGATTCGGCACCTATTTCTCCTCTCTCGGCGAAAGACCAGCCAAATTAACTTCCATCGCCAAAGTAACGTCAGCCATGGAGCTAGCCAGAGAGGCTGACAAGAACAAGAAGGAAACTGTCTTTCCCTCAGAATACCAAGAATATGCTTCTGTCTTTTCGAAAGAAGCTACTGACCACGTTCCTCCTTCCCGACCCTACGACCATGAGATCAACCTCGATGAGTCGTTCAAACCAAAGATCGGAAAGATCTATCCTCTTGCCCCTGAAGAAAAGAAGGCGACGGATGCCTTCATCAATAAAAACCTTATCTCTGGGAAGATCCGTCCTTCCAACTCTCCCCAAGCATCCCCCTTTTTCTTTGTCAAGAAGAAAAATGGCAGTCTTCGCCCCTGCCAAGATTACCGCTATCTTAATGAACATACTGTCCGCGACGCTTACCCCCTTCCTTTAATCTCCGACCTCATCGACAAACTAAAAGACACAAAAGTCTTCACTAAGTTCAACATTCGATGGGGTTACAACAACGTCCACATCAAAGACGGACACCAATGGAAAGCCGCCTTCATTACACATCACGGCCTCTTCGAACCAACAGTCATGTTCTTTGGCCTGACCAACTCTCCTGCTACATTCCAACGATTCATGAACGATTCGTTTAGAAACATGATCACTGAAGGATGGCTCGTCATTTACATGGATGACCTCCTTATCTTTTCTCCTGACCCGGCAACCCACGAAGAGCGTATGAAACGTGTTCTTCGAAGGATGCAAGAACTCAACCTACACTTGAAACTCTTCAAGTGTAACTTTGCTACCAAGGAAGTCGAATACCTTGGTATGATCATTAGTCCTGGTGAGATCGCCATGGACCCTGTTAAACTCGACGGTATCGCCAAATGGCTGACCCCAGAAAAAGTCAAGGACGTACGCTTTTTCCTTGGCTTTGTCAATTTCTACCGCTGCTTCATCCCCAACTACTCTACCATCGCACGACCCCTCATAGATCTTACAAAGAAATCCCAGGCTTGGGCCTGGACTCCCTCTTGTCAAAGCGCTTTTGATTGTCTTAAAGCTCTCTTCCTCGCACAACCTGTCCTTTGTTTTCCAGACGTTTCTGCCCCATTTGCCATCACAACTGATGCCTCCAAATATGCCTCTGGGGCTGTTCTACTACAAACCAATGCCAATGGCGAGTGGCACCCCTGTTCTTATCTCTCTGAATTGTTTTCCCCTGTAGAGAGAAACTATGATATCTACGATCGCGAACTCCTCACAATCCTCCGTGCCCTGAAAGCATGGCGCCACTATCTTCTTGGCTCCGCTTTTCCCATCCAGGTCTTCACCAACCACAAAAACCTGACTTACTTCCGTTCTGCCTAGCACCTGAACCGTCGTCAGGCTCGCTGGCTTCTTGATCTTGCTGATTTTGATCTCAAGATCACCCATATTCCTGGCAAAGATCTTGCCGCCCCTGATGCCCTTTCTCGCCATCCTGATCTCCTTCCTACCACCAATGATGATAACCAAGGAACCGTCCTTCTTCCCCCCTCGCTCTTTGTCAATATGATCGACTCTACCATTTCCAGTGTTATTGAAGACGAATCGAAGAAGGACAACCTATACCTCTCTGTCCTCTAGTCCCTTGACAAGAGTCTCCCTGCTCCCTTCTGCTCCCGACTCTTTGACTAGCAACTCTGCGATGGCATCCTCTTATACAAGAACCAAGTCTACATCCCTCCCACCGAAGGCCTCCGCCGCTCCATCGTCTCACGTTGCCATGATCACCCCTCTGCTGGTCATCCCAGCTTCTTGAAAACTCATCAGCTTGTCGCCGCCGATTACTGGTGGCTGGGCCTTGCTACCCATGTCCGCTCCTTTATATCTGGCTGCACTGTCTGCCAGCAGAACAAAGTCAACACTCATCCAACATTGCCCCCGCTCCTCCCTATCTCCTCATCGGCTTCTCGTCCCTTCCAGCAGATCTCTTGCGATCTTATCACCGATCTTCCCCCATCTGCTGGCTTCAATTCTCTCTTGGTCGTGGTCGACCAAGGGCTTACTAAGGGGGTGATTCTTTGCCCAACCAAGAAAACTTGTACCGCCGAAGGAGTAGCATCACTCTTTTTCATGAAAGTCTACTCACGCTTCAGTCTTTATGACAAAATCATCTCAAACAGAGGCCCACAATTCGCCTCTGCCTTTGCAAAAGAACTCGGGAGGATCCTTGGTTATGATCTCTCCCTCTCTACAGCATACCACCCTCAGACTGATGGAGAAACGGAACAGGTCAACTAGGAAATTGAAACTTATCTGCGCATCTACTGTGGAAATAACCCCACCGCATGGTCTGAATCCATTATCCACACAGAATTCACGCATAATCACCGTCCCCACTCTGTCACCGGCAAATCCCCATTCTTCCTGATAATGGGATATAAACCCCATGCCCTTCCCGACATTATCGCCTCATCCAACCTCCCTGCCGTTGAAGAATGGATAAACCTTCTCACTGCCACTCGAAATGAAGCCCTTGCTGCGCATGAACTCGCTAGGCAAGTCATGGCCTCTTGTTCTTGAAAACCATTCTCCCCCTTCCAGAAAGGCGATAAGGTATGGCTAGAAGCCCACAACCTGAAACGCCACGTCGTCCATCCGAAACTCGCCCCAAAGCGAGAAGGACCTTTTACCATCACGAAGGTCCTATTGCCTATTACATACCAACTCCAACTCCCACAGACATGGAAAATTCACCCCATCTTCCATGCTTCTCTCTTATTGCCCTATCACGAAAACCCCATACATGGGAAGAACTTCCCTGCGCCACCGCCTGACCTGGTAGATGGCGAAGAAGAATATGAAATAGAACGGATCTTACGCTACCACAGAGCTCTGTCTTCCCGCTATTACCTGATCCGATGGAAAGAATATTCGGCCGAAGAAGACTCTTGGGTCCCTGAGCGGAACCTCAAAAATGCAAAGTCCACACTCGACAAATATAAAAGACTTCACTCCTCCACCTTTCCTTCCTTGTCCTCTTCCTCTCGAACAACCACCAACAAGAACAAAAACCATCATCGCTGAAACAAAAACAATGTCTTCTATGTCTAACCTCTATGAGTCTTCCTTCTTCTCTTCTGATACCACTTTAGTCACTGAATCTTCTGTTACCATAGACACCCCTCCACCTCCTAGCAGAACTACTCTCATTGCCGATGAACACCTCCCCCATACTGCCCAGGCCTCGCAAGTATTCATTCATGCCCCCGCTGTCCCAGTAGTATCTGTGGACGTCCCACTCTTCGCTCACCATCTGGTCGATGACTTCCCAGACGATAACCAGGTCTACCACCTCCACTCGTACTTTAGGGACTCATGCCTCGCAGTTCCTATCAATGCCCACCTTGACATGGGGTTTTCTCCTGTGTCTCACTCTCAGTAGGTTAAGCTGAGCACCCTTGTTACTAGCGACTATCCTTGTCTGTTCTGGTGACATTCCGTACTTCTTTTTGGCGACTTCTCTCTGACGTGATGCATGATACCACCATGACGTTCATACTCTTGATAAATCTCTTGCCCCTCTTTGGCCTGGGAAACCACTGTGGTGCAAGAGTTATGCCATTTGTCCTTGGGAAAGACTTGGCATAACCTGGGGTCATGTCCTGACCATTCCTGTTCCCGTCGTCGCCCATCTATCCTAATCCTTGTCGTCACCATTCTGTTTCTTGTCGTCGCCATCCTGTCACTCAATCCTATCAACACTCATCGTTTCTACCTCCCAATCATTCATCCTTCCAATCCCTTGACACACTCGCTGCTATATGCCTGATACCCGCTATTTATCTGCCTGGGCCAACATTACCAGATCCCCGGGGGGAGCCTATTTAGATTTATAAAGAGTAGTTCCAACAGGAGTTTGGAACATAACGGGGGGGTAATGTTACGATTTATTCTTTTCTTTACTCTTTTCCCTTGACTTGTGTTATGCTTGGCCCGGGTAGGGACGAGCGTAGCCTAGGATAGACGAAGGTCGGGGTTGGAAGTGACGTCGTACAGCGATGTTACGAGTCGGTCAGAGGTGACATCGTGCAGTAATGTCACGAGCCGGTCAGAGGTGGCGTTGTGCAGTAATGTCACAAGCCGGTCGAGGTCAGAGTGACGTTGCGCAGTAATGTCACAAGTTGGTCGGAGGTCAGAGAGTAAGCGTTGAGTCAATAGTCTCAACGACGACTAGATCAAGAACACCGTTCAAAGTACGGTGAAGACTTTCAAGGAGGAGGTGAGACTTCGAAAGGAAAAAGGAAGAGTTT
>JBBPTC010000951.1:0-10021 GCA_038093955.1 Boletus albobrunnescens
ACCCTTACCATATACAGCCTGGTCTGTGCGCATACTTAGACAGTATATAAGGTAGACACTTTAGCACAGTAGAACCCCAGTCTTGTTCACTTCCTTCCTCCCTCCTCTCCTCCCCTCCATAGTGGCTTATTAGCAGCCTTGACCAATAGATTGGACCCTTGACCTTCCCACCGATGTGCTGACTGACTGTCAGAGACTACAGAGAAACCCTAAAAGACTTGGGTTATTGACCTTAGGAGATTAGGTCGTTACACATGACATAGACAGTCACCTTTTGGGCTATTCCTCTAATGTTAACATAAATGTCAGAGGTGAAGTGAATCTGGCCTTTCTTGTTAATCATTTGATTGACATTTCAGATGGAGATTGGAGAGGGTAGGCAAGTGGTAGGAAGGCAGTGTTTTTGGACAAATCCGAAATTGATGCAGGAGATACATATTAGTACCACCATCAACTAGAGCATAGGTGTCGATGACTTTCGTAACATGTAAAGGATCAAAGACTTGTATTGGAATCTGAAGAGACTTTGACTTTGAAGATACAAGTACAGGGGTGCATGTTAGAGATGGAGAGGAGGGTACTTGTGTCAGTAGAGGTCTCCATTTTAAAAATCCTTTTCAAATTAGACACATCCTATTGTATCCTCATTTTCATTGTCATTGTCAACTTTCTTCACCATTTTCTTCAGTTTAAAGGTGAACTTTACAATGCAATTTGGAAATGAGTGTCCCTTTCATCAGCATGTGAAACATCATCCTTTGGTGATCCACTTTTGTCTTTCTTCAGATGTTAGTTTCTTTGAAAAGTGAATAGTGTTGATGTCCATGGCATTCAAGTCTTTTTCTTTTGGAGATGTCATGGAGAGGGGATATCTGGTGGATGAAGAGGAGGTGAAAGTGGTGTTTCGGTGCATGGCACAAACAAGGGCTGTTCAATCTTCTTTCTGTTTGAAGATCATAATTTTTTCATACCACTCTTTGATCTTGGTTAGTACTTTCTCCATTGTAAGAACTTGTGCAGAGATGGAAGTAGGAATACCAGCAGAAAACCAGCTGGTCAGGACAAGGTCTTCAGAGATGCTGCTAATGGTGACATGCATCTTGAATTTGGTGATATATTCTGTGAGGTTGCTTTGTTTGCTGACTTGTGTGGTGGACAACCAGGTGATAGAATTGACCTTGGTTGTGGCATGGTCAAAGAATTCAAGGAATTGTTCCTTGAATTTGTCAAGGGTTCCAAAAGATTTGGCAGCAATTACATCACTGTGGAAAGTGGATGCTTAGGTATAGGCAGAGCCCTTTTTCATATATGAAAGTGTGAAGGTGACTCTCTTTGCATTGGTGGTGTATATGTCCTCATTAGTCATGAGGTATGTCAGGATAGAGTTGAGCCAGGACTTGGCATTTTGTGGATTTCCATCATACTCCTCTGGGATTCCAATTTGAAGTTTGGTGGGTTTCGAAGCAGACATGATAGTTATCAGGGTTGGAGTAGATGGTCTGGTAAGCAGGTAAGGGAGTGTAGTTGCAAGGGAGGTCTACCTTGAAATAGAAGGTGGAGATGGCAGAGTGGGGGGTCTGGGTAGATTTAGTAACACTGAAAAGTCATGTGCTAGGATCTGGGTTACTTTCTTGTCTGTTCCAGAGGCGAGGTGAAGGTCTTTGCTTTCTAAAGAGGTAGGTGAAGAGTTTGAAGATTCAGGGGATGGAGATGGCTTTGGTTGCGATAATGAGAGTACCACAGGACAGGGATGGGGGTCAGGGGATAGTTAGGGCAACCATATCTGTGCAAGGAAGAAATATTGGCATACTATGCAATTGTAGGCCTTTCAAGATAGCTTCAATCTTTTGTTATGCTTGGCCTGGATAAGGACAAGCATAGCCTAGATAGGTTGAAGAACTGGAATGACTCGTGCTGGAGGGTGTCAAGTCAACAAGGAAGTACTTTGTATAGGCAATAAGAGTACACAAGAAGGTCTCAGTTTATAAGGGATGACTGGGATGACTTGTGCTGGAGAGCAACAAGTCAATGAGGAAGTGCTTTGTATAGGTGATAAGAGCACATGAGGATTATCTTGGGTTATGAGATAAGATGAGGATAAGAAAAAGCATTGGGTCAATAGTTCCAACAACAACTAGTTCAAGAACACCACTCAAAGTATGGTAAAGACTTATAACAAGAAATGAGCTTTTTGAGGAAGCAAGGTGGTATTTCAAGGACTAGGTTATAGATGTAGACCTAGGAGTCCAAGGACAGTGAACTAGGTGTTAACCTAGGAGATCAAAGCTAAGGAAATACATTGCTAATATGAGGGTTTAAATAGTAGTGCCAACATGCATAGACCAGGATGAGAAAGGGAATTCCACAGTAAGAAGTCTGAATAAGTGACTGTGGAATGGAAGGTCATGGAATGATGAAGAACAAGATTATATATGTAACGAAAGATAAGGCCAGAACTTAGTGGGTGACACAGCTAAGTGGCACAAAATAGTCTAAGGTAAAACATAGTTAGCATAAGTAGTTGTTGTTACACTTGGCCTTGGGTAAGGACGAGCATAGCCTGGGTTGGTTAAAGGACGAAGAGGACTCATGCTTGAGGGCAATGAGTTAACTGGAAAGTGCTTCGTATAGGCAATGAGAGCACATAAAAAGGTCTTGGGTTACAAGAGACTGGGATGACCATGCACGAAGGTGATGAGTCAGCTAGGAAGTACTTCGTATAGGCAATGAGAGTACACGAGGACTATTTTGGGTTGCGAGATAGGATAAGGATAAGAAGAAGCATTGGGTCAATAGTCCCAATGACAACTAATTCAAGAACACTGCTCAAAGTGTGATGAAGACTTATAATGAGGAATGAGCTTTCGAGAAAGCAGATAGTATTTCTAGGAACTAGGTTACAAGGAGTAGACCTAGGAGGAGATCTTTGGGGATTACCCAGGAGATCGAAGCTAAGGAAATACATGGCTAACGTGAGAGTTTAAATAGTAGTGCCAACATGCACGGATCAGGACAAGAAAGGGAATTCCATAGTGAGAAGTCTGAATAAGTGACTGTAGAATAGAAGGTCATGGAATGACAAAGAACAAGGTTGTACACATGATCAAAGATAAGGACTTAGTGTGTGGCACAGCTAAGTGGTGTGGACAAGTCCAAGGAAGACATAGTTAGCATAGCTAGTCAATGAGGACTATTCAAGACACAAGAAAGAAAGAAATCATAACAGTTGTGAGGACTATTCAAGACAAGAAGAAAGAAGAAATCATAACACATAGCTTTCCAAAGCCCAAGTTTAAACTTGTGCATGAAGTTAGGCACAAGCATCCTGTGGAAATCAAACCTGAAGACAGAATGTTTATCTGAAAATGTATTCTGAATTATTGGTTACTTGTCTTGTCATGTCCAAAATAATGGTGATTTTCTTACCCAGATTGGAATGAGAGAAAAACACTCCACAGAAAATGCAGATGTATGATAAGGTGTACAGGTTGCAACCAGTTCTATTCCAGATAGTGTCTCAAGGAGTGTGACTAGGAGGACATGGATGAGCTTGATGATATGGAAGAGGATTTGATATCTGTTGTTGGGGTGATCAGACAGCATAGATGCATCAATGAAAGGCTCGACAGTCTGCTAGCCGATTTTCATCTCTGCTAGACTCTTTGTCAGGTTCAATCAGTCAGTGTTTGGCCTGCTGGATGTGCTCCTGAACAGGCTCTACTCTTTCATGAGGCTGTCTATACTCGCACGTGACTGCTGACTCAGCCATGACGGCGACCACAACTCGTCCGTTCAAGTTCAGACACAACCACCAGTTTCGTGCCATGGATATACTCACGCTCAATTGTTGGCTCCGTTCTCAAGATGTTAGTGCGGTTATCCGAGTCAAGATTTTAAAGACGGAGACCATCATCGACCTCAAAGAGGCCATCAAGAACAAGAAGCCAGCCGCCTTTCGTGACATCGATGCAGATGAACTCGCTCTTTACAAGCCCAGGGAACCTGTGTCCGAACCCTATGAAGAGAACTTTCGCAAGTTCATCCTCTCGGAGCATGCGGAGTTCTTGGGCATTGGACCCCGTCAATTATCAAAAGTGTTCCTGAAACCCCCGCCTTATGGCGACATCCATATTATAGTGGGTATGTACTTGATGCAATTAAAGCTGGCCCTCGCAATTGATTCGTGTCCTACAGGTGCCCCATACTTGACGATTATTTGTTGGCTACGAGGCGATGCTCTCAGCGATAGCTTTCAAGTTTCAATCCGAGCGAACGAGACTGTCGCCGCCCTTAAAAAGGCTATCAAGAACGAGAAGCCAGCGGCAGATGATCTCGCTCTTTACAAGCCCAGGGATCCCCTATCCAGACCCTATGAAGAGAATCTCAGCAAGTTCATCCTCTCGGCGCATGGAGAACTCTTGAAGATGGTAGATGACGAGTTATCAGTGGTGTTCTCGGAACTGCCACCCAAGCACCACATCCATCTCATAGTAGGTGTGTACATGGCAGCTGCGATTTTAGCTCGCCATTCATTTCTGCTTCTCCAGATACACCATACCCGACAATCTTTTACTGGTTTCGAGGTGCAGACATCTCGCAAGAATTTTCACTTAAAATCCAATCAAATGAAAAAATCTCGGTATTCAAAGAACAGCTCGCGAAGCGTCACGACAACCTTCGTGATGTACCCACCGCTTGCATAAGACCATTCAGGATTTTGGAAGATAATATCGAAGAGTATCTCGACAAGCTGGATGAGGGTTTACCCCTCAACGGAAGACGAACGATATCCGATTCTTTCACCGATGTCCCCGTTCTCCAAATATATTGTGTTGTCATCCAGGTTTCTGAAGCCAACCGTAAGTGATCATGACTATGTGGCGTCATTGAGCCATCCTGACATCCGGACCACAGCGATGCCGAAAGCTCCACGTCCTCCCCCTGCTTCCAGTAGAGTGATTGCAAGAGAGGATCTGAGTGACGATTGGGATCCGATTAAAGTGGCGCGGAACGAGTTCCTCAAAGGTCGTCCCTCAAAGGCACCCTCAGATGCTTCGTATCCTTCATCATTCCGTGTATTGCAACGAGACTCGACGACGCAGATACGCTGTGGCCGTCCTCGCATTCCAGAAGAGATTGTTCCCGCGACGCTCTTACATCCAGTGTTTGACCAATTCCTGAACGACTGCAATACTCACTCGGCAACAGCAGAAGATAACTCATTCGTGCTGGGGTTCGCAAATGCCATGTCTGGCTTGTATGACAATGAAAAAAAGCGAGTCGAAGAGGTCAACGCGGTGCTTGCAAGCTACGAAATTGGCCTTTGTGTTACCACGAAGAAAGATACCCAGGGTTATCAGGTGGATGGTGACTTGTCCGTCGGCGAATATCGTTACGTGATTGCAGAGTTCAAGAACGAGGCAGCGGCCTCGGTCTCAGAGCCATACATGCAAGCTGCCGCGTACTACCTGGAGCGGACGAGAACGCAAGCGCTTGCAAACACGGGGTCTCCCCTGCCATGTTTTCTCTTGGCTCTTTTCGGTTGGTGTTCAGATTTCTCTATGCCCTGACATACTGACTGCTCTCTGTCCAGGACCATACATTGTGTTTGCTGGTGCTGTGTGGAACCTGCGTCCTGCGGTTCAAATTCTGTCGACCCCGCTGGCCTTAAACTATCATTCTACCGATACCAGGAATCAGGCCACCGTGGCACGCCATATGGCTGCATTCCGGAATGCGGTCCGGTCGCTGAAGGAATATTACGAAGGTTTAGCTGTCAACGGACTCTCCAACACGCTGTCTCACCCCATGCTCTTTCCGTACCCCACAAATTACATGTCTCTCGCCGACAGCAGCCAGAAAACATTCCGGTATAGAGGACGGGTCAAGGACGGTCACAAGCTTGTTTTCTTTGGAACGATGGTGGAAGACTCTGGGAGTGAGGTTCCGATTTGCATCAAATTTGTGAAACGTTATTCGCGAGATGCTCATTGGCGTTGTGCGCAATCGGGTTTCGCACCCACGTTGCGGGGTTTTGAAGAGACCCCGAGCGGTTGGTTCATGGTGGTGATGGATGAGCTCGTCGGGTACAAATCATTGGATGACTTGACTGACCGGCTCCCCAAGTCAGCCTTCGAGGAACTCCGGAGCCACCTGAACCGATTGCATAAGGATGGTTTCGTCCATGGTGATGTTCGCGATGTGAACATCATGGTGAAGGAGGGTTTCGGGACGACGTTCGAACTCATGCTCATCGACTTTGACTGGGCCGGGGAAATTAATGTGGCATGCTACCCACCATACGTGAACAGGAAAGATATCTATCGGCCAGTGGATGCGATAGACGGGAAGCCTATTTTGGCAGCTCACGACGATTGGATGCTGGACAACATCGTCGATCGGAAGGACAGGTAGACATACATACCCAGGACCACACTCTGGCATACCCATACCTGGATACGAACCTAATCGTCGATGTACATACTCGCATGTTATCCAAGTCTTAATAAACTACTCGGTATGTATTGGGAGACCTTGTTTAGCTATTTCAATCAATCAGACACGTACGTTGCCCTGCCTATTGGGGGGTACGTATTCCATCAGAACGTACACCATCCACGCGGCGGGGATAGTGGCAGATACTGAAGCGAGGGACACCCTGCATATACAGGGGGTGTGGGACTCTATATGCTACCTGGTGTCCCTGGTTTCATCAGCAGGCCTGGGTAGATTGATACCCACTAAAACCTCAGGGTTAGTAGGCCAGTCGGATGTTAGGGAGGTACAGTAGTATCACATAGTGTAGTGATCCAGGTGTTGTAAACCTTGTTCCTAGAGTATTTCTGTTGCTTTTGCTAGTTGGTGTCAAGTCATGATACATATAATAAGGTGGAGCTACCATAAAGTGACTGTTGCAGTGAAATGTATTATATTTCCAATGACCTGTTCACAGCAAAGTGTCCATAGTAAGTGGGTGGAGTCTGATATGAGGAGTCTCTTGAGTTGCACAGCACCTCTTTTATCAGAATTCTAGGTATTCATTTATGTCTTCTTCTAAAGAGACCTAGATTCCAGACCTAGATTATTCTGTTTCATTACACCATTATTATATTTGACTTATCATGATGTCATAGATAAGAGCTACATACACCATTGGGCAATATCTCCAGGATGGTCATGTTAGATGACTCATTCTTATCTTCTTATCTTTTACAGTGGCTCAAAAAACTATCTGGATGTTTGCATGTTTTGCATTAAATGTCATGGTGCTTGATAACCGCTACCCCTAACCCTAACATGTGAGTATATGAAATAGAGTACATACTCCTGGCTTTCTATCGACCCAATATTCAGAGGATTTGGTTAAGATTTGATAAAATGACAGCCATTTCAAAATGATGACTCATTTAGACAGTTTTTTGACTTTAAATTCTACTTACATATATTGGACCCTAGGATGTTGTAATGTGGTTACATACATTATATAAGGCTTCTATTATGTTAACATTATGTAATTTAGTGACTAACACTATTTATAGGCCCCCCAATTCCTGTTTATTTTCCCACCATCACTATGAAACCCATTACATCCTCTCAAAGAAACAACAACATTTCTCTCTCTTCTCTTGGCCTTTTATCTAGGAAGATTGCTTCCCAAACTGGTCTAGGGAAGTCAACAGTATGCCAGATCCTTCAGGAACTCCAGCCAGAGAAGGCTAGACTTTATGGTGGCCATCCTTCTAAACTCAATCCCATCAGCAAAAGGGCTATTGTTCAACAAATCATCACTGGAAAGGCCAAGAATGCTGTCCAGGCCACTCAATTCATCAATACCATTATTGACACTCCTGTCTGCCCTCAAACAGTCAGGAATACCCTGAAGGAAGCCTCATTAAAGGCTGTGGTAAAGAAAAAAAAACCTTTGCTTTCCAAGAAGCATATGAATAGAAGATTAATCTTTGCTTACAAGTACCAACATTGGACTGTTGAAGACTGGTAGAGGGTCATATGGTCAGATGAGACCAAAATCAATAGGATTGGATCAGATGGACAGGAATATGTGTGGAAAAAGAAGGGTGAGGGGTTGATTTCCAGAGAGATCACAGATACAGTAAAGTTTGGAGAAGGTTCTCTGATGGTTTGGGGCTGTATAGGGTGGAATGGAGTGGGGGTTTTGAGTGAGGTTGAGGGCAAGATGAATGCTGATCAATATGTGGCCATTTTGAAAGGAGGGTTGCTAGAGAGCATAGAGAAATCTGGGATTCTAGAAGATGATATTATCATCCAATAGGACAATAATCCCAAACACACCTCCAAGACAGCTCAGAACTGGTTTGAAAGCCAAGACATCAACCTCCTTGATTGGCCTGCACAATTCCCAGATCTCAATCCTATTGAACACACATGGAATTATCTCAAAAGATGCCTTTCAGGATATGAAAGTACTTCTATAGGAATTCATCAATTATGGGATAGAGTGGCAAAGGAATGGAAGAAGATTTCTGTGGAACAGTGTCAAAAATGGATAGAGAGTATGCCTAGGAGGATTGAAGCAGTCATCAAAGCCAAGGGAGGTCATACCAAGTACTAGATACCCATATTTTTATAAAGTCAAAAAACTGTCTAAATGAGTCATCATTTTGAAATGGCTGTCATTTTATCAAATCTTAACCAAATCCTCTGAATATTGGGTCGATAGAAAAGCCAGGAGTATGTACTCTATTTCATATACTCACATGTTAGGGTTAAGGGTAGCGGTTATCAAGCACCATGACATTTAATGCAAAACATGCAAATATCTGGATAGTTTTTTGAGCCACTGTATGTTGTCCAAGTCTACTCAACTCTTTCGCCAGTTCATGCTCCGATTACTCTCCATGTTATTTTTAACCACCACCATTACAAAAGATCAAGCTTTTCCCCTGCTCCCTACTATTATGTAGAAGAAGCCCTCCCCATATCACCCCTCCAACACTTGCAACCTCCATGAAAGAAAAAGGGGCCATCCATGGAACAGACCATCACCAAAGAAGTGTTTCACCCAGGATCCATCGAAGAAGGATAGGGAATAAAGCATGCTATCCTTACCACCCTTCGATCTGATCAACATTCCATAACCATATGATTTACATATCTGGATAATGAAGGACCAGAAGAATCAACAACTCTCAACCACACAACACTCCTGGATAACGAAGGACCAGATGGAGACCACAAATAAGAAGAAACAATTTTTTTTTTTTTCAGAAACAATCTACACAAAGACACCACAAGGACAAGCCCTTGAGTTTAGGAATAACAATGACATCAATACTTGGGTAATGAAGAACCAAGGATACTAACCACCATCAGACAGAAACCAAAGAGAGAATTCCTATGGTCATCAAGCCAATCATGGGATGTGATAGGGAACAGCAATGATCAACTTGGATAATGGAGGACCAAGCAACCACTAAACCAATAAAAAAATCACAGGGAAGATAAGCCCTAGGAAATAGGAATATCAAAGATAAGCCCAACTGCAGTTGGCACCCAAAAAGCCTCAATACCAAGACAACGAAAGACTTGGATCATCAAGAAAGAATATTGTCACTGAGATAACAGAGGACTCAGGACATATGAACAACACCAAATGGACGACATGTCGCACACCCATGACGTTAAATGGGAATCTGTTACCATTGATAACCAATGGCTGGACTAGCATCAGACCCATGCTGTTATGCTTGGCCTAGGTAAGGACGAGCATAGTCTGGGTTGGTTGAAGAATGGGATGACTTGTGCTAGGAAGTGGTGAGTCAACGGAAAGTGCTTTGTATAGGCGACGAGAGTACACAGGAAGGTCTCGGATTGCAAGAGGGCTGGGATGACTGTGCACAAAGACAACAAGTCAACTGAAACGACCAACTCACTTAAGAGCTAGTTGTTTGGGTTGGAAAGAGTACTAGATGTGAGCCAAGCACTAGCTGTTGTTGGGAAAACTCCAGGAGGACAAGACTGCCATCTCCTGGTGATGTATTGG
>JBBPTC010000952.1:0-10021 GCA_038093955.1 Boletus albobrunnescens
TAGCTAAGAGTAGTCTTCACTGGTTCAGTTGCAATAAAAGATCTCGGGTTTTTGAAAGAAATAGGGGCTATTTGCAGACACTTCAAGATTGCTATATACTTGAGAGTCTGGTATGGGTATTATGAGTCCTATCTGCTCCAGAATGGAAGGATAGACACTCCATGACTCTGCATGAATGAAATATATGCAGGTCACTATGAATTTCATCCAGAACACTCTCCATCTTACTCCAGCCCCTTTAGTCTAATCTATCAAAAATGCCACTTCCTCCACATCATATTCATATTTTACTCTTTGTTGAGCATTGGGTGAGACCTTTTGGTTTGATTGCAACAACAAGATTGATGTGCCAGTTGTTCATGGGGTTGAAGGTCAAGGGCCATGCTATCAAGATATCAGTCAGCCTTGGAAGTGCCATCTTGGATTGTGAAGAGTGCCTTCCACGCTAACCATTCAACATGGCTGGTCAATTGGACAACACCTTGGTGATCAGGGAACATGCCAAACCCTTCATCCTGGTGTAATGTATCAGGTTTTTGATTGATGCTCCTACTGGCCTTTGACTGGTGACTGGCGATTGATGACCTGTCAGTGGCTGTGAATGGAGGATGGTTAACAAGATGGCCTTCTCAAACTGGGTTAGCTGAGGTTTTCCAACTGGCAAAAAAGAAATGGCATAAGTCTTGGCATGCCTTAGGTGAGCCAATTGAAGTTCAATAACAGCCAGAATATTACCTATAGTTCCTGGACTAAACTTTTATGGCAACAAAAATGTGCACCTTTTTGCTTGGCAAGCCAGCTGCAACTTCAATGCAGATCTGATCCTAGATCAACCAGCACTCTGTGAATAATTGAGCCAGGTGGGATTGATCAAGATCAGTAGCTTCTAGATTATTCATGAGAGGGTTCAAAATATGGGCTAAATGTTTGTGCCAGTCATTGGATTGGCATATTTAATAGCCTGGTGTGTAGGTTTTGTTCCTCCCCTCTTTCTCATCATCTTCAACCATCACAAACTCATTCCTCTTACGATGCCAATGCATTCATTCAAGGTGGCACTCCTATTACTTAGTAAAGACAAGGATGGCTTATCCTGGAATTCTCCAAAGTGGCAAATGCTCACTGGTGTCTTCAGTCTTCCTTGGGAAATGGATTCCGATGCTAGTAACAATGCACCTGCAAAGAATATTCCATTGTGGAATATTCATGTAGCAAATATAGTCAAGGTGTTCATACAAGCAGCATGAAGTTTGCCACCCAAGGAGCAAGACAAATATATTATGACTTATGTCATCAATAATAATACCCTTGGCTGCTCTGCTTGGACAACATGGATTCAAAAGAAGTCAAAGGGTTGGAGAATTAACATCATCATTGACCAAGTTCTTGCCATGTAGAATGTCTCACCCACAGCCATTCTTTTGGCAATGTGGGTATAGTAGGTGGGTGAAGATTTCATCCCATGACAGTGGCTCATATCCTACAGCTGCCTTCTGCTGAAGATGCACAGATATACCTTGCTCAAAACAATTTGGCAGTCAAGTTATTTGGGAAGGAGGCATTTATTAAATCCTCCAGCTACCTCAAGCCCATCATTGGCAATTTTTGCCAAACTCTACTCTTGCAAACTTGGAATCACTATTGGAAGCTTAATCATTGGGAGCTCAATAAGATGCAGAAAAATGTTTCCAATGTGGGCAACAAATGGAAATGTGGGTACTTCTATGCCCCAATACCCATCAAGCTAAGGGATTGTTATCAAAGTCATGCTGGAAAACCCAAAGAATATTATAGTAAAGGAAATCAAGCTGTTTCTCCAGAAATTGCACCATCTTCTGCTGTTTCTCTCATACTACAATAATGACAACAAGAGGTTGGTTAGCAGCTATGTTGCTGACTTGGAGGCCATGTTAGCAACATTGATGAAGGATGCATTAATCAGTGACCCATGGAGTAAGTCAAGTCCTGTGAACGATCTGTGGTGCTCATTTCCTGTAGAAATACCTAAACTAATTCAGGATGCCCTTCATGCACTAGCTTCCTATGAAAATATAAAAGCCATCATAGATCAAATCAAGATATATCATTAGAGAATATCCAAATGTCATTAGATCTAGAGCTGGAGCTGGATGACAACAATGTAAGTTTAAAAGGGTGGAAAGAGGGTATTAAAGAACTCAGCAAGGTCAGCGAGGAATCCCTCTGGATGATGCTTGGTTTCTTGAAGCAAAAACTTCCATTTATGCAAGAATGGATGGACTCAAGCATGATTATTGATCCATGGAGTGCTAAGGATCAGGCTTGGCTGGAAGATAAGAGATTGGATCATCTGCCACTTAAGCCTCACTGGCATCAATTGGTTGAAATTTATTATATGCTCAAATGAGCATTCAAGGGAAAGTCAGTTCTTTTTATAAACAGGGTTGGACTGGGAAAAATTCTGTAGGTATTGGTCACCATAGCATGTCTCATGTTCTACAGGAATCACTATAGCTCACACAAGAGGTTTTCTGGTCAATTTGGTGAGTAGCTATGTCCTCGCACCAACACTTATTGATATGTTGACAGCTGATCATTTTTCATCTCCTAATAGCAATATTCCTGACCTGCCTTATGTGATCATTTGTTCTGTGAACCTATAAGAGCAATGGCGTGCTGAAATCAAATGGTTTCTGGCATTCATGACTTTCAACATTTTGCCCTATGTTGGTCACTTTCATGCCAAAAAGCCTAGTGGGAGATGCTGTATCAGAAGAGTGAGCAGTCGAAAATCAACAGAATTATACTTGCAACTTTCTTGATGTGTTGATTAGATCTTGCAAGGCACATCTGCAAATTCATTGCTTCATCAGGCAATCCAAGATAATACATCAATTTGCTATGATTGAGCTGGAAAGGCAGAGATGGAAAAGCCTTTGGAATCAGCTTGTTTTGCAAAAAACATGTCAAATATACTGTTTGGTCATCAATACACCTTGCTCATCATAGATGAGGCACATGTAGCATGCAAGCACAATGTCACTCACACAGCAGTTCAAGCTCTCAAGAAGAAGGAGAGGGCACTCATTGTGATATCTGCCACACCAGTCACCACATGACCTCAGGTGTGTTAATGTGCCATGGATTGTTTGAATCTTTATTGCTGAATGTAACACAAAGGGCCTCTACATCATGGGCCAATGGATGGGCATCTCTAGGTTTGATGAATTCAGTGATATGTTATACCAGATTAACAGAGCCAGTCGGGCAGATTCAAAAGCCTTGCAAGATGCTGGTGCAGAAGAGTCTATCATCCATGGAATGCTATTGGGTGCTCACAACAAGGAGGTGCCTTCACTTGAGCTACCAGGCTTAATTCATGAGGTTATGCAGAAGATATGTGAATGGTTTGCTGCAAATGTCATCAAGTGCACTATTGACTCGATCAACTACAAGAATGAGAAGTTGTTTGGGATGAAGCCCTACTTGGAGCATGTCATGAGGGTATGGATGGAAATGGAGATGTTGTGAGACATCACAAAGGTGCTGGTGCAAGAGAATCCAATCACGAGCATTGACACCCACAAGGTAAGTCTCATTGCTGCTTTTGTATTGAGGTCACATCCTGCCAAATGAATGTCCATACAAAGTGGTTGCTCAAGGCAGCTAGTTGAACTCAGTTGTGGCCAACCTAAGAAGGTGATTGATTATCCATGTATGCTGATGGTGTACATGTGTCATGCCAACTAATCCATGTTCAGTGCTCAGTGCTTGGCCATAGATACCTACATCAGCCTATATTGATGGTCTTCCAATTCTTCTTCTTGCTGACTACCTTTTCCATATGTAGAATTTTTACATTGAATTCCACTGCTCAATCCTTCATTCCACCTCAAATCCCAAGATGGATATGAACTTTCCAACTATCAATGACATTAAAGTGTGGGAAAATCACCCCCAGAAGATAGTCAAACTTGACATGCTTGGCAAAATTGTCAAGTACTATCTTGAGAGGGATGGCCAACCACCCCTAACAATGGGTGAAGATGGGCAAAGCATTATCCATAGCAAGATGGAGCTCGCAGATGATATGGAGTATGCTGAGTGTGATAGAATTGTCATTTTTTCTGCTTTCCCATTCTTGAACAGAATGATAACAAGCATACACTGTTTGTTTCTATTATGTGCATGCCTTTACATGCATTTCTTCAGATTTTAAAGCTACAAAATGTTTCTATGGCAGAGATGCATGGCTCCATGTCCATCAAGTAGTGACAGGCTGTGTTAAACTTATTCCAGAAGTTGATGCAAAATCATAGGGACTAGATACTTATCTTATCTGGCTGTTGGTCTAGTCAGACTTAACATAGCCTGCGCAAACATCATGATCATGGTGATATGTAAACCCAGGCACTTTTTCCAATCAATCTTCTCGTCAGGATACTACCTGGTCTATGATAGATGATGAGCAGCTAAAGGTACTCTTAGCAAAAACAAGTCCACTTCTATCGACTGATCACACTTAAGACCCTGAATATTTTCCTGAACAACATTGCATTTGGAAAGGGTGAGCTATATACCACATTCATCAATTCACATATAGAATTTCATGAGTGATCATGTGTATTCAAGCTAGGGTGATGTTAACAACTATGGAATGCTGCAGAACAACTGTTCAAGTTGGAACTTGTGGATGACAATGATGCTTCATTGATTTCTGTTGCACTTGAAAGATATTAAGGCCAGTAATCTGAAGAGCAAAGGTTCGAATCACAGAACAGGACAAGGACAAGGGCAAGGGCAAGGGAGGAGGAAAGATATGAAAAGCATGTGTCAAGCAAAAAATGCTGCAGAAGTTGCTGTGGAATTAACTGAGGAGATTGATCTGGCAGAGGCTGAAAATTCCAGCAATGATAATAATCTTTCACTGGCAACCAGTAAGGACAATGAGGCCAGAAGGTCAAAGGCCTGTGATCACCCCTTTGGGTGTGCTTTGAAATGTCTGCCTACCAGCCCTCTTGGTGGGAAAGCTACAATAAAACCAAAATGTTCCTGCAAGGAGACTATTACTTGGGTGGTTGATGAGGAATCTTTGTTCACTTAGATAACTGAAGCTGTGTGGATTGATAATACTAGTACTTGTGCAAAGAAACCACAATTGATTATGAAAGGAATGGATGCCAAAGCAGTCACCTGGCCTCAACCAAAACTTTGCCCTCTGTTCATTGAAGTTCTGCCCCCTACTGCCTTTACAGTTAATGTAGACACACAAGACTTTGGTGATGGTGATAAATTCTTGCGCTTTTTAATGAACCCAGTAGACAAAATAGCCCAGATGCTGAGAAGGGCCACACACTTACTACCCTGGGTGGAACCACTCAGAGTTTCCTGATTTTCTTGCCTTCAACACCAGCTGCCAACAGTGATGTCAAGGATGTGTCCCCAGTGGCCCATCCTTTTCATTTGAATCCCAACTCTAGTTAATGAGGAAGTCAAGTTTGGAGCAAGCAGGGGATTGTTGGTAGGAATATATGGTGGAGTTCTGGGTCAAGGGAGGGATGAAACAGGAGGCCATGCTCAAGTTCGCCAGACATATAACACAGCTTCAAAATGCACCAATTTACGTTGTTAAAAGTCTCTTTATGCAGTATAGAGTTCTATCCATCTATTCCTTCACCTGTTAGATACAGTAATACTAGCCTGGCTTGGCCTATAGGTATCAACTGTCATTAAAGTCATTCTCACCCACTAACATGATGCTCACAGCCAAGTGCTGACTTGCTTGCCCTCACTACATTGTGTTCAACTGGCCTGGGCAATGTGGCACACATGTACCCCACTATCAGTGTCCTCTGAATCATCTTGGTCAAGTCATAATCAAAGTCTGTAAAAGGCTTCCATATGTCATCCACCATTCAATTGGGCAGCCCAAAGGATAAATGGGCTATAAATAATTTATATACTTATGTGAGATTTGTTACACATGCTCTATTTTCCTCTATTTTTCCCTATTTTTCCTAGTTCTCAATTGCTCATCTCAGGTCGATAATTATTTCACTACCAAAGTTCACTACACTTTTCCTAATTATCTTATCCTAATTAACCTCAGTCACACCTTCACATTTTCACAACTTCACCATTTCACTCCTTCACGATATCATGACTTCACATGTTCACTCTTCACACCTTCACCATATCACCTCTTCACATATCATGTTATCTCACACATGTTTCACCTAGTCATATATATGTTTGCCTCATGACCCCTATCATCCACTAATGTCTTGCTACACCTGATCCACATGCACACAGCCTAGACACATGTCATACCCAGTCATTCCAACTCATACCTCTGTATAGTAAGTAGAGATAAGCATAGCACAGTCTGTATGCATGTAACTACAGTATATAAAGCCCAATAAATCACCAGGAGGTGGCAGTCTTGTCCTCCTGGAGTTTTTCCAACAACAGCTAGTTCTTAGGCTCATTCTAGTACTCTAGTCTCACCAAACAACTAGCTCTTCAGTGAGTTGGTCATTTCAAGATTTACCTAATGCCCAACAGCAACTCTGAATTGCAATGTTGCACACTGCCCACAACTCACAGTGTACACACCTTGTGTGTCCCCACAGGTACTTACTTTGGCATGGCTTTGTACAATCCATTCTGCAAAAGTTCCAGATTGAAGGTATCTGGTACAATCCTCTGAAAGACAACAACAAGGCATGTACCACTTAGGAAGGCCAGTCTCACATACTTTAATGGATTCAAGTAACTCTTACCTCCCTCTTCTCCCCCATGCACCCATGCCTGCATGCTGACATAAGTCTCCCCATTTGCCTTGATGCCATACATACTCCCCCAAGTACAAAATGGATCACAGGATGAACTGAGCAAAGTCACAGTTGACATCAAAGACAGTAGTGTTCACAGTGGATTTTCTTGCCATCTGATATCCCTTCAGCCTAATACAGATCATGAACAAACTTATGCAACTCTTTGGCGGAGTTAAAAGAATATGAAGAATATACCACCAGGTAAAGAAACATGGCAACATACCCAGTAGGTTGCATGACTTTTAGTAATGGATGTGTTTCAGGCAGCCCTACAAAGAATTGGACAGTTCCCATGTTGCTCACACATTGGATGAGGGAAACAAAGCTGCCACTGTCAAAGATAGTTCGAGTTCCAAGCAAGACAATTCATTTTTGCACAGCCAGAAGATATTGTTCTTGACTAGGTATTCTCTGTTCATGCTCAACTATGGCCAGCATGGTAACCCCTCATCAGGATTGAGTGACACAAGGAGGTCTGCAATTCCTCTGCAATAGATTTCATTGACCATATGATTGTCCTATTGGAAGCAATTAATATTTATACTAACCGTCCCTCTTACAAGTTGGATGACAAATACCATGGCCCATCCAGGGTCCACTCTAAGGTAGTGGCAAGTGCCTACAAGCTGAAGCTTAGTAGGTCATGAAAGTGTTATGCTTGGCCTGGATAAGAACAAGCATAGCCTAGATAGGTCGAAGAACGAGGAGAGCTCGTACTTGAAGATAATGAGCTTGACAGGGAAGTGCTTCATATAGGCAATGAGAGTACACAGGAAGGGCTCGGATTATGAGTGGTGACTGGGAAGTGCTTCATATAGGCGATGAGAGCATATAGGAAAGGCTCAGATTATAAGCAGTAATGAGAAAGACTCGTAAGAGTTATACAAAGATTATCTTGGAATACAAGACAAGACAAGGACAAGAAGAAGCATTGGGTCGATAGTCCCAATGATGACTAATTCAAGAACACCGCTCAAAGTGCAGTAAAGACTTATAACAAGAAAGGAGATTTTGGGAAAGCAAATAGTTATTCTAGGGACTAGATTACAGGTGTAGACCTAGGAGATTGAAGCTGGGGAATTACAGTTCAATCACGAGAGCTTATATAAGGGTGCAAACATGCATGGACCAGGATGAGAGAGGGAATTCTGCAATGAGAAGTCTGAATAAGCAACTGTGGAATGGAAGGTTGTGGAACGACGAAGAACAATGGTGTACACATGATCAGAGATAAGAAGATAAGGAATTCGGGACTTAATGGATGGCATGGCTAAGTGGTGTGGAATAGTCCAAGATGAGACAGAGTTAACATGGTTAGTTGATGAGGACTATTCAAGATAAAAGGAAAGAAGAAATTGTAACATTACCCTCCTGTTGTGTTCCAAACTCCTATTGGAACTACTTGTTAGAGATCTAAATATGCTCCCTCCGGAGAGCTGGTGATGTTGGCCCAGGCTGTAGAGTTGTATTTGTTGTTGAAATTAGGAGGTGAGGGGGACCTCGGCGGAGAAGGGGGATGAGGAACAGGACAACAAGGAGTATGTCTTGTATGAGGTTAAGATGTAGGGGGAACCAGAACAGGTTCCATGAAGTTAACAGTTCTGGTGCCATGACCAGAAGATGAGGAGGATACCTGAGAGGATCGGATATGATGAGATGAGGATGATGTGGCGGGAGAGGTCGGGACGACAGGAGGAGATCTCCTTTTGAGAGGGCAGGCAGCCTGAGAATGGCCCAGTGCGAATCAAAGATATAGGGGGCAACAGTAGAAGTGGCAGTTATGTTGGAAGTGACCCAACTGGTAACAGTGGTGGCATACTTCAGAGAATCGAGGATGACTAGATGGGAGTGCTACATTTCCATCTCCTCCAGTCCAGAAATGGTCAACCTGTTCAGCATAAGCAAGTTCCATGGGTTCTAAGGCAGATGATGATGCGGACAGGGTAGAAGAGACGGTTGGGGTATATGGGAAGGAGAGAGGGACAAACAGAGGATGCTCTTGTTCAGAGAGCTCTTTAAGGTAGCAATCAAGATCTTTGAGGAAGTTGAAGAATCCCATCTGGTGGGAGAGGATGTTTATTGAGTCATTTAACTGGTGGATAACATCCCGGATGATGGTTCTTAAGAATTTGAATTGTGCATCAGAGGAGTAGTGGTTGGCAATGAGCTCCAACTGGCCAATTTGGTGAGCTGCCAAATAGACAGCAAGAAGAGGAGATCCCATGTTGAGATGGGTATTGATGGGGACTGCGAGGTGCAAGTCCCTAAAGTAGGAATGGAGGCAATAGACTTGATTGTCGTTTGGGAAATCATCGACCAGACAATGAGCAAAGAGTAGGATATCTACTGAGATGATAGGGATGGTGGGGGCACAAACGAATATTTGTGCAGATAATGTGGTGGCCAGGGAGATAGGGGGAGGTCTTCTTTGGCAGCAAGAGTAGTTCTGCTAGGAGGCAGAGGGGTGTCTATGGTAATAGAAGATTCAGTAATTATAGTAGAGTCAGTAGAAAGAAAGGACAATTCATAGAGATTTGACATGGAAGATATTCTTTTCAGCAATGGTTTTTGTTCTTGGAGGTTTGAAAGAAGGAGGATGAGAAAGAGAAGGCGGATGGGTGGAGCTTTTTATATTCTTCTAGGGTAGACTTTGCATTTTTAAAATTCTGTTCAAGAATCCAGGAGTCTTCTTTGGCCTAATATCCTTTCTATCGGTGTCTTGTTTGAATAAATCTAGTAGGAAACTCTTGAGGTCTAGGCCTTCTGTCCTACAGAAACTTATTCACCATGGTCAGCGGGCTGTTCTGTTTCTTCTTGGAGTAACAGGAATACAGTGGACTATATAACACTACAGTCGGCTTGATTGCATGGGCATTCTTCCTGACTTTACCTTAACAGGATCAATTTGGGTAGGTGAAATTAATCCTCCTTGTGTTGTGTAGCAGAGATAGTCTGCTATAGTTGGGGTGTTATAGAGCAGAGAGAGTCTGCTATAGTGTGGTGACAAATAAGAAGTGCAAAAGAGTGCAGCTAACCTGCTGACTATAGATGATGTTGACAACCAATGTCAAGAGATGATCACACTCTGCTATGGGTTCCTTTGTGGACAGCACCAAATAGCAGGAGATGTAGAATGAAGAATGACTCACTTCTTACACTTATCAAATGGATGACTACCGACAACTTATATTGACTAAGCTGGAAGG
>JBBPTC010000953.1:0-10020 GCA_038093955.1 Boletus albobrunnescens
ATCGTGGCCCTCAATTTGCCTCTCAGGTGATGAAGGACTTATGCCATAGATTAGGAATTCAACCTAAATTATCCACCGCCTTCCATCCCCAAACTGATGGGCAAACGGAGTGAATGAATAGAGATCTTCAACAGTATCTTTGCTTATTCACTTGTGAAAAGCAAGATGAATGGGTTGATTGGTTGCCCCTTGCACAATTCTCATACAACTCAAAGCAACAACAATCTACTCGGAAGTCTCCATTTGAAGTGACTCATACTTATCAGCCTCACTTAGGTTTTGAGCAATGTTCCACCAAAGCCCCCACTGCAGAACAATTTGTAAAAGATATTCAGGATACTATAGACCAAACTCGGGCCAATCTAGAGAAGGCTCAACACCATATGAAAGAGCAAGCCGATAAACATAGATCCACAGCGCCTGGTTACATCATTGGTGATAAAGTTTGGCTGTCCACCAAAAATTTGAAATTGACATGTGCTTCTCGCAAGCTGTCAGAACGATGGCTAGGACCTTATGTTATTACGAAATTGATCGGCAGCAATGCCATCAAGCTTCGTTTACCGAGATCTATGCGAATTCACCCAGTAGTGAATATATCTAGAGTGAAGCCCTATAAAGAACGCCTTCCAGGCCAATCTATTGATAAATCAGGACCAGTGCTAGTCACTGAAGATCGGGAAACTGAATGGCTAGTTGATTATATAGTGGATATCCGCTGGAGAGTGAATAGATTAGAATTCCTTGTTCATTGGCAGGGATATTCCGATGAAGAATGAACTTGGGAATCAGAATCATATCTGACTCATTCACAGGAATCGATTGCTGACTTTTACAAGTCACATCCGAATGCACCTCGTCGGCTCCGCATGGCCACCTTTGATTTCCTTGACCTATTCAAATATTGTGGTCGTCCAATAGCTGAAATCCCAGAGAACTGCCTCCCTCTAGATCACCTAGATATTGACTCATGCTCTGACTTGTGTTCTGACTCAAGTATACCTCATGGTGACACTGCCGAGATAAGAGAAAGGTATAAAGCCTTGAATGCTTCACCTCCTCCTCTCATCCCCTCGAGTCCTCACTCACCACATATACAATGGCCTACTTGAGCAACACCAATGACTTCTTCGCTCTTGCTTCCAACTCTTTCTTTATGCTCTATGCTCTCTATCAATACATGACATCTAATCCATGCTTACCTGACTTCTTCCTTGCCCTCTTCTATACATGGATGACTTATGAGTTCCCCTATGGACGCCTCAGATATGTCACACCCTTGCCATGCCTCTACCCTCATCCCACTATCTTTGATGATGACGTCAATGGATATAACCCCTATTATATGCCTCTCCCTCAGCAACACACTGATGGTTGGATTGACCGAGCTGGCAATCCTTTCGTGCACTGGTGGCGCGATAACATGCTTACTGATGAACCCGCTTGGCCTCGGGATCTCACGCATTGGAACTATGTTTACCATGATAATAGCGAAGTCTTTACAACATATGGTACTGATGAAGTATGGGGTCCTGTGGATGATACCCCTGAGGATTCCCGCCTACCTTATGATGATGAAGCCCTACCTCAGCTGGATACTGAGCCCGATAATGATGTTCCTGCATATCAAACTTGGGGATATGTGGATGATTCTTGGACTGCCGATCCTAATTTTATTGAGGACACTTCTCCGATGCTTAACTGCACCTAGGATCAACCAGGATGTTTGATCTTAGCAGGGGGGTAGTGTTACACATGCCCTATTTTTCCCTATTTTTCCCAGTCCTCAAATCACTCATCTCGGGTCGATAACTATTTCACTACCAAAGTTCACTACACTTTTCCTAATCATCTTATCCTAATCCATCAGTCACATCAGTCAGGTCTTCAGGTCTTCACGACTTCACCATTTCACGTCTTCATGATATCATGGCTTCACATGTTCACTCTTCACACCTTCACCATGTCACCTCTTCACATGTCACGCTATCTAACACATGTTCCACCTAGTCACACATATGTTCGCCTCATGACCCCTATCGTCCACTCATCACTCGCCACATCCAATCCACATGCACACAGCCTAAACACATGTCATACCTAGTCATTTCAGCTCATACCTCTGTATAGTAAGTAGAGATAAGCATAGCACGGTCTGTGCGCATGTAGCTACAGTATATAAAGACCAATAAACAACCAGGAGACAGCAGTCTTGTCCTCCTGGAGTTTTCCCAACAATAGCTAGTGCTTGGCTCACCTCTAGTACTCTTTCCAACCCAAACAACTAGCTCTTAAGTGAGTTGGTCATTTCAGACCAAACAATAAACAAGAAAGGCCAGATCCATTTCACTTCTGACCTTTACCTTAACATCGAAGGAATAGCCCAAAAGGTGACCTTCTATGTCATGGACTGTGGAACCGAGAACATTATCCTCAGACTTCCTTGGCTGAAGAAAGCCAACCTCTCTGTCGACTGGAAATCGAACACCCTTACGATTGATGAATCTGTGGACGAATCCAAAGGACTCTATCAATCCTATGCGTCCAATGCTCTCTCTAACAACACTCTTAAACCAATGTCGCCCCCCTCCTCGACATACTATGATCAGGGCAGCCGCCACTGATCACCTCGAAAAGTTTATTGGACACGAGTCTGAAAACGAATACGTTCAACGTGCCTGCGACGTCTACACCTGTAATCAGATCGTATGATTCGGCACCTATTTCTCTTCTTTAGGTGTCTCTGTCCCAGCCAAATTAACCTCCATTGCCAAAGTAACATCTGCCATGGAGCTAGCCAGAGAAGCCGACAAGAATAAGAAGGAAATCGTCCTTCCTCCTGAATACCAAGAATATGCTTCCGTTTTCTTGAAGGAAGCTACTGACCACGTCCCTCCTTCCCGACCCTATGACCACGAGATCAACCTCAATGAGTCATTCAAACCAAAGATTGGGAAGATCTATCCTCTTGTCCCTGAAGAAAAGAAGGCAATGGATGCCTTCATTGACGAAAACCTTGCCTCTGGGAAGATCCGTCCTTTCAACTCTTTCCAAGCATCCCCTTTCTTTTTTGTCAAGAAAAAAGATGGCGGTCATTGCCCTTGCCAGGACTACCACTATCTTAATGAACATACCGTCTGTGATGCTTACCCCCTTCCTTTAATTTCCGACCTTGTCGATAAACTCAAAGAAACGAAAGTCTTCACTAAGTTCGACATTCAATGGGGTTACAACAATGTCTGCATCAAAGATGGACACCAATGGAAAGCCGCCTTCATTATGCATTGCAGCCTATTCAAACCTACGGTCATGTTCTTTGGCCTAACCAACTCTCCTGCCATATTCCAATGATTCATGAACGACTCATTTAGGAACATGATCGCTGAAGGATGGCTTGTCATCTATATGGATGACCTCCTTATCTTCTCCCCCGACCAAGCAATCCACGAGGAGCATACAAAATGCGTTCTTCAAAGGATGCAAGAACTCAACTTACACTTGAAACTCTCCAAGTGTAAGTTCGCTACCAAGGAAGTCGAATACCTTGGTATGATTATCCATCCTGGTGAGATCGCCATGGATCCTGTTAAGCTCGACAGTATCACCAAATGGCCTACTCCTGAAAAAGTCAAGAACGTACGTTCCTTCCTCGGCTTTGCCAACTTCTACCGCCGCTTCATTCCAAACTATTTGACCGTCTCACAACCCCTAATCAATCTCACAAAGAAATCCCAGGCCTGGGCCTGGACTCCCTCCTGTCAGAGTGCTTTTGATCAACTCAAAGCCCTCTTCCTCGCACAACCCGTTCTCCACTTCCCTGACATTTTCGCACCATTCGCCATCACTACTGACGCCTCAAAATACACTTCTGAGGCTGTTCTTCTTCAAACCGATGCCAATGACAAGTGGCATCCTTGCTCGTATCTCTCTAAATCATTTTCCCCCACAGAAAGAAACTATGACATCTACAATCGTGAACTCCTTGTGATCCTCGATGCCCTGAAAGCATGGCGCCACTATCTCCTTGGCTCCGCTTTTCCTGTCCAGGTCTTCACCGACCATAAAAACTTGACCTACTTCTGTTCCGCCCAGCACCTGAACCGACATCAGGCCCGCTGGCTCTTGGATCTTGCTGATTTTGATCTCAAGATCACTCGTGTTCCTGGCAAAGATCTTGCCGCTCCCGACGCTCTCTCTTGTCATCCTGACCTTTTTCCTGCCTATGACGATGACAACCAAGGAACTGTCCTCCTTCCCCCTTTGCTCTTTGTCAACATGATCGATTCTACCATCTCCAGCGTCATCGAAGACGAATCAAAAAAGGACAACCTGTACCTGTCTGTCCTACAGTCCCTTGACAAGGGCCTTCCTGCCCTTTCCACTCCCGACTCTCTGATTGGCAGCTTCGCGACGGTATTCTTTTGTATAAAAACCGTGTCTATATCCCTTCCACTGAGGGCCTCCGTTGATCCATCATTTCCCGCTGCTATGACCATCCTTCTGCTGGTCACCCCAGCTTCCTAAAAACCAGACAGCTCATCACTGCCAATTACTGGTGGCTGGGCCTTGCTACTCACATCCGCTCCTTTGTTTCTGGCTGTGCTGTCTGCCAGCAGAACAAAGTCAACACCCATCCAATGTCACCCCCACTCCTTCTGATTCCCTCCTCCGCTTCTCGCCCTTTTCAGCAGATTTCTTGCGATCTCATCACCAACCTCCCTCCATCTGCTGGCTTCGATTCCCTCTTGGTCATGGTTGACCAAGGGCTTACTAAGGGGGTAATTCTATGCCCAACAAAGAAAACCTGTACTGCTGAGGGAGTAGCCTCACTCTTTTTCATGAAAGTCTACTTGTGCTTCGGTCTTTACGACAAAATCATCTCAGACAGAGGCCCTCAATTCGCCTCTGCCTTTGCAAAAGAACTTGGGAGGATCCTCGGTTATGATCTTTCCCTCTCTACGGCTTATCATCCCCAGACCGACGGTGAAATTGAATGGGTAAATCAGGAAATTGAAACATATCTGCGCATCTACTGTGGAAACAACCCCACCGCATGGTCCGAATCTATTATCCACACTGAATTCGCCCACAATCACTGCCCTCACTCTGTCACTGGCAAGTCCCCGTTCTTCTTGATGATGGGATATGAACCCCGCACTCTTCCTGACGTTATCGCCTTGTCAAACCTCCCTGCCATTGAAGAATGGATAAACTCTCTTACCGCTGCCTGAAATGAAGCCCTTGCCACACACGAACTTGCTAGGCAAGTCATGGCTTCTCGTTCTTGAAAACCATTCTCCCCTTTCCAGAAAGGCAATAAGGTGTGGCTAGAAGCCCACAACCTAAAATGCCACGTCATCCATCCGAAACTCGCCCATAAATGAGAAGGACCCTTCACCATTACAAAGGTCTTATCACCTATCACATACCAACTCTGACTCCCACAGATGTGGAAAATTCATCCCATCTTTCACACTTCTCTCTTATCACCCTATCACGAAAACACCATCCATGGGAAGAACTTCCCTGTGCCACCTCCTGACCTGGTTAATGGCGAGGAAGAATATGAAATTGAACAGATATTACGCCACCGCAGAACTCTGTCTTCCTGTTATTATCTGATCCAATGGAAAGGATACTCGGCCAAAGAAGATTCTCAGGTCCCTGAGCAGAACCTAAAAAATGCACAGTCCGCTCTAAACGAATATAAAAAACTTCGCTCCTCCGCCTTTCCTTCCTTGCCCTCTTCTTTTCAAACCACTGACAAGAACAAAAACCATTGCTAAAACAACAATGTCTTCCATGTCCAATCTCTATGAATTGTCTTTTCTTTCTACTGAATCTTCTATTACTATTACTGAACCCTCCGTTACCATAGACACCTCTCCATCTCCTAGCGGAACTACTCTCGTTGCCGATGAAAACCTCCCTCCTACTACCTAGGCCTTGACATCGTCTTCCCAAGTATTCGTTCATGCCCCTGCCGTCTCTGTAGTTTCAGTGGACGTTCCACTTTTTGCCCACCGTCTGGTCGATGACTTCCCAGATGACAACCAAATCTACCGCCTTCATTCTTACTTTAGGGACTTGCATCTCGCAGTTCCTATCAATGCCCATCTCGACATAGGGTCTCCTCTTCTTGCCGTCTACACGGCAGCTCACCAAGTCGGCTGGCTAGAACTCCTAGCCAATTATTACTCTTCTGACCCTCAATTTAATTTTTTTAAATCTGTTATCAGAGACATCGTTAAGCAGCTGAATAACTCAATAAACATGCTTTCCCATCAGATGGGTTTCTCCGACTTCCTCGAAGACCTTGACCATTACCTCCAGGAGCTTAATGAACAAGAGCACCCGCCATTCATCCCTCTCTCCTCCTCTCTTGTCCCAACCGTTCTGTCGACCCTGTTCACATCCTCGTCGGCCCTAGAGCCAGCAGAACTTGCCTATGCAGAATGTGTGGACCATTATTGGACCGGAGGAGATGGAAGTGTCACACTCCCATCCAATCACCCCCGTTTCGCTGAAGCATGTCACCATTGTCACCACCTAGGTCATTTCCAACGTGACTGTCATTTCTATTGCTGCCCTCTCTGCCTCCAATTTGCACTGGGTCATTTGCAGGCCACTTGCCCTCTAAAGAGAAGGTCCACCCCTGCCGTTCCGACCTCTCCTACACCATCCTCCTCATCTTGTCGTACCTGGTCATCTTAGGTATCCTCCTCGTCCTCTGGTCGTGGTATCAGATCTGTTAACTTCATAGAACCAATCCTGGTCCCTCCTCCATCCTGACCTCGTACATAACCACACCTCGTCGTCCTATTCCCTATCCTCACTGAGGTCTCCCTTGCCCCCCGACTATAATGATGAATACGACTCTACTACCTGGGCTAACATTACTGGATCTCCGGGGGAAGCCTATTTAGACCTTTAAAAGAGTAGTTCCAACAGGAGTTTGGAACATAACGGGGGGGTAATGTTATAATTTATTCTTTTCTTTACTCTTTTCTCTTGTCTTGACTAGTCCTCGCCGACTAGCTATGGTAACCCTTACTCGTCTCGGACTATTCCATGCCACTTAGCTGTGCCACCCACTAAGTCCCGAGTCTCTTATCTTCTTATCTTCGATCACGTGTATAACATTGTTCTACATCGTTCCATGACCTTCCATTCTGCAGTTGCTTATTCAGACTTCTTCCTGCAGAATTCCCTTTTCCATCCTGGTCTGTGCATGTTGGCAATATCTATATAAACCCTGTGATCGTGCTGTAATACCTTAGCTTCAATCTCCTAGGTGTACATCCTGTAACCTAGTCCAAGTCTAATAAACTCCTCCTTTTCTTTCGAAGTCTCACCTCCTCCATTACAAGTCTTCACCACACTTCAAGTGGTGTTCTTGATCTAGTTGTCGTTGAGACTATTGACTCAATGCTTACTCATACGAATGGCACACCACCGTTCTCTCTGACTCAACTTGTGACATTACTACATGATGTCACTCTGACCCCGACCGACTCATGACATTACTGCATGACATTACTCTGACCCCAACCGACTCGTGACATTACTGCACGATGTCATATCTGACCCTGACCTTCGACTAACCTAGGCTATGCTCATCCTTACCCAGGCCAAGTGTAACACTATTAAGCTCAATGGTATTGCAAAGTGGCCTACCCCTGAGAAAGTCAAGGATGTATGCTCTTTCCTTGGCTTCGCTAACTTCTACTGCCGCTTCATTCCTAATTACTCCACCATCACATGCCCACTCATTGACCTCACTAAGAAATCCCAGGCTTGAGCCTAGACTCCTTGTCAGAGTGCTTTTGATTGTCTCAAAGCCCTCTTCCTCGCACAACCTGTCCTTTACTTCCCAGACATCTCAATGCCATTCACCATTACCACTGATGCCTCAAAGTATGCTTCTGGGGCTGTTCTACTTCAAGTTGATGCCAATGGCGAGTGGCATCCCTACTTTTATCTCTCTGAATCGTTTTCCCCCACAGAGAGAAACTACAACATCTATGATTGTGAACTCCTTGTGATTCTTCACTTACTTCCACTCCACCCAGCACTTGAACTGTTGTCAAGCTTGCTTGCTCCTTGATCTTGCAGATTTTGATCTCAAGGTCACTTATGTTCCCAGCAAAGATCTTGCCGCTCCTGATGCTCTGTCTTGTCGCCCAGACCTCCTTCCTTCATCTGACAATGACAACTAGAGCACTGTCCTTCTACCCCCCTCTCTTTTCATTAAAATGATTGATTCCACCACCGCCAATGTTATTGAAACAGAATTGAAAAAGGATGACCTTTATCTTTCTGTCCTCTAGTCCATCAACACTTATATTCCCACTCCCTTCCATTCCTATCTCTCTGACTGGCAACTTCACAATGGACTCCTCCTTTATCAGAACCATGTTTACATCCCTCCTACCAAGGGCCTTTGTCATTCAATTATCACTTACTGCCATGACCATCCCTCTGCTGGCCACCCTGGCTTTTTGAAAACATGTCAGCTTGTCTCTGCCGACTACTGGTGGCTGTTATGCTTGGCCCGGGTAGGGACGAGCGTAGCCTAGGATAGACGAAGGTCGGGATCAAGAGTGATGTCGTACAGCAATGTTACGAGTCGGTCGGAGGTGACGTCGTGCAGTAATGTCACAAGTCGGTCAGAGGTGACGTCGTGCAGTAATGTCACAAGTTGGTCGAGAGGTCAGAGAGTAAGCGTTGAGTAAATAGTCTCAACGACGACTAGTTCAAGAACACTGTTCAAAGTACAGTAAAGACTTTCAAGGGGAAGGTGAGACTTCGAAAGGAAAAGGGGAGTTTATTAGACTTGGACTAGGTTACTGGAAGTACACCTAGGAGATCGAAGCTAAGGTACTACGGTGCAATCGTAGGGTTTATATAGATAATGCCAACGTGCACAGACCAAGATGAGAAAGGGAATTCCGCAGGGAGAAGTCTAAATAAGCGACTGCGGAATGGAAGGTCATGGAATGACGAAGAACAATGTTATACACGTGATCAAAGATAAGGAGATAAGAGACTCAGGACTTAGTGGGTGGCATGGCTAAGTGGCACGGAATAGTCCGAGATGAGTAAGAATTACCATAGCTAGTCGGCGAGGACTAGTGAAGTCAAGAGAAAAGAGTAAAGAAAAGAATAAATCATAACATTACCCCCCCGTTATGTTCCAAACTCCTGTTGGAACTACTCTTTATAAATCTAAATAGGCTCCCCCCAGGGATCCAGTGATGTTGGCCCAGGCCGTAGAATCGTAATGGGTATCCGGCGCATGGTAGCGAGTGTGTCGAGAGAGTGGAGGGATTAAATGACAGGATGGGTTGAGAGAGTGAAAGATCGAATGACAGGATGGCGACGATGAGAAACAGAATGGTGACGATAGAGACAGGAAGGCAACGACGGAAACAGGAGGAGTCGGGGCGGTCGGGATACGACCTCTGGATGTGCCAAGTCTTTCCCAAGGATGGATGGCATGGTGTGAACTTCATGGTAGTATCATGAGTCACGTCATTGAAGTCGCCAAAGAGCAAGGAATATCGCCAGAACGGACAAGAATAGTCGCCAGTAACGAGGGTGCCCAGCTTGACCTACTGGGTATGAGAAAACACTAGGTAGCGATCTAGGTCTTCAAGGAAATCGAAGAAGCCCATCTGGTGTGAAAGCATGTTTATAGAGTCGTTCAGCTGTTTGACGACATCTCTGATAACGGATTTGAAGAAATCGAATTGCGGGTCTGAAGAGTAGTGATTGGCTAGGAGTTCTAGCTGGCCGACTTGGTGAGCTGCCGTGTAAACAGCGAGAAGGGGGGATCCCATGTTGAGATGGGCGTTGATAGGGACAGCAAGACATGAGTCCCTAAAGTAAGAATGGAGGCGGTGTCTTGTTTGAATAAATCTAGCAGGAAACTCTTGAGGTCTAGGCCTTCTGTCCTACAGAAACTTATTCACCACGGTCAGCAGGCTGTTCTGTTTCTTCTTGGAGTAACAGGAATAT
>JBBPTC010000954.1:0-10017 GCA_038093955.1 Boletus albobrunnescens
GATAAGAAGATAAGAGACTCGGGACTTAGCGGGTGGCACGGCTAAGTGGCGCGGGATAGTCCGAGACAATGCGGAATAGTCCGAGACGAGTAAAGGTTAGCATAGCTAGTCGGCGAGGACTAGTCAAGTCAAGAGAAAAGAGTAAAGAAAAGAATGAATCGTAACAGTAAGCCAGGTCTGGTTGTGTTCCGAGCATGATGTAGAGCAATGATCTGATGACCGGTTGATACCGACTTCAAAGAGTTGGATCTGCTTCTCCTTCGTTGGGTCTCGATTGGTAACCAGTAGGTAAAGGAGTAGGGGTAGGCTTGCATGTAGTTTGACCAAAGTGCTCCACTACTTTCTTCACGTAGGAGCATTGATCTAACCTCAGAGTGCATTTGGAGCGATCTCTGGTAATTCTCATTCTGAGATATTCTGTGGCTTCGCCTAAATCCCTAGATTCTCAATGATCCATGAACAGTTTCTTGTGTTTGAGGACTAAACCCTTATTGCTACCCATAAAAAGTGTGTCATCAACATAAATGATTATAATGATCAAGCTATCACTGATTTGTTTGATATAAACCCCTGGATCTGAAAATATTCTCTTGAACCCAAGTTCAAGGAGGGATTTATGCAGTGTTTTATTCCATTGAAGTGCTGCTTGCTTCAAGCCATAAATGGCCTTTTGTAGGTGACAAACCTTTTTCTCCTATCCCTTGTGAATGAAACCTTCAGGTTGAGCCAAATAAATTTCCTTGTCCAACTTGCCAAACAGGAATGCTGTTTTGACGTCAAGAGCATGAATCTCCTAATCTTTCAATGCTGCTAGAGCAAGGAGTAAACGGACGGTCTCAAACCTGGTGACTGGTGAAAAGGTTTCTTTATAGTCGATACCGAAGATCTGTGTGAAGCCTTTGGCTACAAAGCGAGCTTTTTTATGACCATCGCTTTTGACTGTGTAAACCCATCTCCCTTTAATGGGTTCTTGACCTTTGGGCAAATTAGTAAGTTCCCAAACATGTCTATCCATGAGGGACTTGTATTCTTCATCCATCGCTTGTTTCTAAGGTTTCTGTTCCTTGGAGGACATCTTCAGAACATCACGGTATTGTTTCAGAATGTTTTGAGTGACAGTGGCATTCAAGTGGTATCGCATCCACTGAAAGCTGTATAGATCTCCCATGTCTTCGTCCTGATTCATGGGTCTCAGTGGTATCACCGGTTCTTCTTGTCTCTGCTCCTCCTAAATAGGATTCCAGTTGGCTTGTATATCCTGTTCGATGGCAATGGGAGATCAATCACCATAAGCATTATCTGGTAAAATTCATGCTCGAACATTCCAAATGGAACATCTCTCCTGTAGTGGAGGTCTGATGTTTGTTCTCTCATCAATGGTCCGTCGATCCTGATGAGGTTGTGCACGAAATGCTGGGATGGACTCTGTATGCTGTCGAGGTGGAAGCCAAGAGAATGGTGTAGGTAATCTGGAGGGTTGTGGATGAGGTGGTAGCCAATATCGTTTATGCTGTGGCATATCCTCAATGTCTCTCCAGTTGCCTTCTTCGTCTCTCCATTGTCCTGGTAACTGTTTGTCTCATTTCACACCTTGATGAGGTGGAGATGGAGGAGGTGGAGTAAGATCAGAAGAAGTAAAAGAATGTGAATCATCCGCTGGTGGTTGCCAGGGAGAAGGACTACGTGATGGAAGGGATGAATGTCGTGGCGATGATGGGACTGATTGCAGTGGTGATCTTGGTTGACGAAGAGATAAACCAAGTATCGGTACTTCAATGAGAATATGATGAGAAGGAGGGTCTGGATTCCTATCGTCTTCTTCGTTGTTAGGAAGGTCGATTGCAGGATCTTCTTGTATTAGGATAGGTTTGTCTGAAAGCTCTTTGGAATAATTATGAAACCAAGTCTTGTCAAAAGTGGCATGGGTGGAAATGAATAGACGATGGCAGCCTTGGGACCAGAATCGCCAACCTTTCATATTAGCATCATAGCCAATGAAAGTTATTTCCTCAGCTTTCGCTGATAACTTGTCCTGTTGAATCTCCGGTGGTATAAACACAAAGGCACTGCATCCAAAAACACAGAAGTATGCAACATCCAGTTTCTTCCCAGAGAATAACTCAATGGGAGTTCTCCAATCATGTCAACGAAGAGGCTATCTGTTATAAATATGCAAAGAAGTCTCCAAGGCATTTTGCCAGAACATCTTGGGCAGACAAGCATGATGATGCATAGCCTCAGCTTTCTCCATAATGGTACAATTGAATCTCTCAGCATGTCCATTCTGTTGAGGGGTGTGTGGAACGGATGTCTGGTGCGTAATGCCCTTGGACGTGAAGAACGATTGAATATCTTGTCCCAAAAATTCCTCCCCACGATCAGAACATACAGAGGCAACAGCAAGGCCAGAGGAAGTCTCAAGCCAAGCAAACAGAGCACGGAGTGCACCAAAAGTACCAGACTTCTCCCGAAGGAAAGAAAGGAGGGCAAAGCCAGAAAAATCATCGGCAAGAGTGAGGACATACTGAGCATGAGAACGTGACTCAATAGGAAAAGGTCCCATGAGATCAGTATGAAGGAGGCCAAGAGAGCAATCAGCACATTTCAGCAAAGGTCCAAAGGGACAATCAGCCATCTTGCCAGTGAGGCAGCCTTTACAAGGAGATGACAAGGGGACTATAGCAAAGTCCGGGCAGCCAGAGGTGACCTTGGACAAATGCCTCAATGCATTGGTAGAACAGTGTCCCATACGTTGGTGCCACAAATAAGAGAAATCAGTGACAAATGAGGCAATCTTTCCCAGAGTAATCTGAAATGACTGAAACCAGTGAAGGTTGTTATCTGGAAAGGAGGCAGATGCCTGTATAACCAGATGTCCTCGCTTGTTCCAGATACAAGTTTCATCGGCAGTGATAACACATTGATAACCTTGAGAGGTCAGAGTATTCATGGACAAAAGTTGGTGAGCTGCTTGTGGCACATACCAAACATATTCTAAGACAAGTGGTGAGCAACTGCTATAACTACAGGAATGGCCTTGGTATGAGATCAGTTATAACTCTTTTATTTCACCTTTACACTTCGCTTTTGAACCACTTTCCTCATGGAACAACTCATGGAGACCCTTATGATATCATTTATTCGCCTCTGCTTTTCATTGTCATTGTTTAATGGATGTAGCAGCTAACTGGGAGGACTACAACAGGCTAGTACATGGCCTAGGGGCACTAACCATTATACCTTAGAATTCCTATCTTGTATATTTCCATTCATGGACTCTGTGGAGTTCCACTTCTTCTTTTGTCTGTATCATCTCATGGATGCCTTGACAGAACCCCATTCATTTTATTTAGGAGAGGCTGTGCATGGAGTCCCTTTGACTCCTTTTGGATACATTACTAATGCTCCTCTGTTCGCTCTGTTTGGGAACACAGCCTATCACTGCTCTATGGATCATATGGAGTTCTGACTTTGCGGAGTCCTAACGGAAGGCCTATGGGCTTCTGCCTTACTGGATGTGGACATGGAGTGTGGAAGACCTGCGGGCTTCTACTTATTCCAATATTTGATTCGCTTGCACAGCCTGCTTGCTCTTATAGTATATATAGTCTGTATTCTATAGGAACTAGCCTCCAAGCTAGTTTTATGCAATCAAGTGTAGTTTCTAGTAATCCCAGCCTGAATTTAGAAAGTGACCTAGTGTCTGCCTAAGCCTCAGAGATAGACTTCACTGCTTCACAATGAAACCACACTTCCACATTATAGTTCCTTAATGAACACCTTGCAGGCTTCTTGTTCTTTTGGATTTAATGGATAGGCTTTGGCAACTCTTGGTTTGAAATCTGGAGTGAGGTCTATTCCATGATTGAATTCCTGGTTAGGAGGCAAAGGTCCTTTTTCTTTCTTTTCAAAGATATCTTTAAAATCCTGATATTCTTTTGGAAGGACAATGGTTTCATTTTTCTGTTCTTGAGCTATTGCTGTTGAAATAGTGGTTTTCTTGATCCATATTTCATCGGTGTTGTGATAGTGATCAAGATCTACTTGTTCTTTCCACCAGCAGATGGTTCTTTGTCATAATTTTTCTACTTGGCTTTTTTAAAGAAAGGTGTGGATACATTCTTTTTCAAGGATTCAATCTAATTCTTTACAAGTATTTCTTTCTGGAAGAAATAGTTTACCATTGGCCCAATTGATATCTGGGTTGTTATCCCTTAGCCAGGGAAGTCCTAATATGATGTTATCTTTTCCACAATTGATAACAAGAAATTCATGAATTTCATATTGCTCTCCTATGGTCATTTGGAGGAGTGCTTTCTTCCATATAAGACCATTATAATTGACAGTCCCATCAGTATTTGTTGCCTTTAGTGGTTGTCCTAGTTCTATTGTTGGTATTTGATATCTTTTGACTAGGCCTTGATCAATAAAATTTCCTGTTGCCCTGCTGTCCATGAGGGCTTGGGTTTCAATGGTTTTTCCTTTTGTTCCAAATGCACAAAGTTTAACTGAGATGTTAATTGACTGACTTTGTGCACTGGATACAAATACTAGAGCTACTTGATGGGAACATTTTAGAAGAGACAATGTTGAGGCAATCTTTCATTCTAAAAATCCTTTTGATATTTCTTGGCTACTCTCATTCCTTGTTGTAGAGGTCTCCTTTTGATAGAGTGGTGGTCCTTCTTCTTCTTTCCAGGCAAGAGGAGTGAACTTGTTCTTTCCTAGGTTGATTCTTGCTACCAGGACTGATTCTTCTTCTTCTTTCTTAAAGACAGTCTTTAGAATTCTTATGGTAGTTTCTTGGTGTTCTCCTCCAAGAGTGGCAAGGTAGTCTTGAAGTTGTTCTTTGACATCTGTCCCTCTAGTCCTCTTTTCTTCAGATCTTTTCCTTCCCTTGAATTACAAAAAGTGATTGGTTCTGTTATTGGATTTCTTGTAGTGATTGGAGGATCGGCATCCAACTTGGTGACAGATAAAGCATTTGTTGGCTTTCATATGTTTGCTTCATTAAGCTGGCATTAAGTATACCTGGTTGATGTTCATGGCATAAGGGTCTTTTTTTCCTCCACTATCTCTTCCTTCTCTGCTAGTTGGAATGAATTCTTTTCCCAAGCGTAAGTCATCAATGTGATGTAAGTTCTGGTTGAATAGAGTGGTCTTTTCAATCCATTCCTTGAGGGTAGTGGGAAGCTTTTCGCAGTAAAGGACCATATATAACAACCTAATCTCCTAAAGGTCAATAATCCAAGTCTGTTAGGGTTTCACTATAGTCTCTGACAGTCAGTCAGCACATCCAGGGGAAGGTCAAGGGTCCAATCTATTAGTCAAGGCTGCTAATGAGCTACTAGAGGAGAGGAGAGGAGGGAAAACTAGAAGTGAACAAGACTGGAGTTCTACTGTGCTAAAGTGTCTACCTTATATACTATCTAAGTATGCACACAGACCAGGCTGTATATGGTAAGGGTACAGGGTATATACCATGAGGTGTATAGCCAAGAGCATGTGGATCAAGTGAGGCTGCATATGATAGAATGATAAGGAACATGAGGTGAACATATGTTAATGAAGGCTATATGCATGAGTCTAGGCTTGTGGCTGTGCAAGGCTGTGCTTATCTATGAGTCATGATGAGTCATCTGTGGCTGTGCTTGATCATGTGATCCGGTCATGTGATCTGTGGCTGTGCAAGAAAGGGAAAACCATAGGAAAAGTGGAAAAATAATAGGGGACATATTGGGCAATGGTTACACCATAGTTGTTAGGTCTGGATGAACTCCTCGTACAAACCACTCTATGAGGGCCTTCTGATCAGTGATTCTGCTTTACTCTGCAAGGAGTGTGAAGGAGGAGGCATATTGTTCAAAGTCTCCCTTCCTTCTTTATCTCAAATTCCCTAGTTGTATTCTTGCCTTTGCCTCTGCATTGTACAGGGTGAAGGTCTTTATAAATTGTTCGATTATGATGTTGAATGTCTTCTCAGCAGCAGGTATGGCATTGTTGGCCAATTTCATCAACCATCCTTTGGTGAATGTTTTTTCTCTTCCTTTACTCATTTTGTTTAGAAATGTTAAGGCCTTCATTGTATCAGTAAAGAGGGCTTCCTTGATTGTGAAGTATGCATTCATGGCAAAAAGCCATCTGTTCACATCTTTGGGTTCTTCATTAAAATCTTTGGGCAGTCCTGCTTTTATCTCCCCCATATCTTCTTCTTCTTCTTCTGTTGCTGCTAGTACTAGGGGTTGGGGTTCAGGGATGGGACCTATGTCAGTATTGATGGGAGAGGTAGGAGGTGGTTGGATGGTTTCTGTAGGGATCTGTGTGGTAACAGGTCGCCGTTTTAAGGAATGGTCTGATAGGAAGTTTGGAGGTAGTCCTGCTCTTCTATTTTCCCTTGCTAAAGCTCTTTGTCACTTAAGGTACTGTCTTGAATAGTCTTTGCTAGAGTAAACATCTGGTCTGTATGTGAAATATGGGTGGTCTAGGGAGAGTAGTTGGAGGTCTGGTAGGTTGGGTCGAGATGGAGAGGGTGATGCAGAATTGATGTGTCCATATTGGTGAGATGTTGTGATTTAGTGGGGAGGTACTCTATGCAGTGGTAGGGACTTGGAGAGAAGCTAGTTCTTTTGTAACATGAAAGTGTGGTTTCATTGCATAGTGGCGAAGACTCTTTCTCTGAGGCTTAGGCAGACATGAGGTCACTTCCTAAATTCAGGCTAGGATCACTAGAAACTACACTTGATTATGTAGAACTAGCTTGGAGCTAGTTCTATAAAACTACAGGCTATATATACTAGAGAGAGAGCAGGCTGTGCGATTGAAGATAATATCAGAACAAGCAGAAGCCTATAGGTCTTCTGCACTTCATGTCTGCATCCAGTAAGGTGAAAGCCCACAGGCCTTCCATTAGGACTCCGCAGAGTCAGAACTCCATATGATCCACAGAGCAGTGACAGGCTATATTCTCAAATGGAGTGAATAGAGGAGCATTAGTAATCTAGCTAAAAGGAGTCTTTGGGACTCCATGCACAGCCTCTCCTAAATAAAATGAATGGGGTTCTGTCAAGGCATCGGGAATCCATGAGATGATACAGACAAAAGAAGAAGTGGAACTCCACAGAGTCCATGAATGGAAATATACAAGATAGGAATTCTAAGGTATAATGGTTAGTGCCCCTAGGCCATGTACTAGCCTGTTGTAGTCCTCCCAGTTAACTGCTACATCCATTAAACAATGACAATGAAAAGCAGAGGCGAATAAATGATATTATAAGGGTCTTCATGGGTTGTTCCATGAGGACAGTGGTTCAGAAGCAAAGTGTAAAGGTGAAATAAAAGAGTTATAACTGATCTCATACCAAGGCCATTCCTGTAGTCATAACACAGAGTAGTGATGGGCTATGTCCTCTAAATGGAGCAAATGGAGAAGTGTTAGTAATATGTCTAAAAGGAGTCAAAGAGATTCCATGTACAGCCTCTCTTAAATAAAAGAAATGGGGATCCAACAAGGCATCGGGATCCTGTGAGGCAATACAGACTAAATAGATAAGTAGAAACGAGATAATGAAAACATACACAACTAGTGCTCCTGCCACACACTAGCCCATTGTAGCCTACCTAGCTAGATGCTATGTCCATTGTACATAGACAAGGTGGAGATAAATGAATGGTATTACTACAAAGGCCTCTATGGGTCATCCCATAAAGGTACTGGTTCAAAAGCAAAACATAGTGGAGAAATGATGTCTAAGACTTTATATCATGGCCTTCTCTATAGCTATAACAATTTGCGCTAAACAAGATAATGGGGACAGTGAACATACCCCTTGACTATAATGGTGGTGGTTACAAATAACACAGAAGTGTAAGTGGAGTATAAATGTGCATGAGTATGTGCCTGTGAGTTGGAGCAGCTGTTGTTATGGCTTTGGACTGGGATAGGTTCCCCCTGTATAGGTGACAGTGGAGAGAGCAAGGCGAGGGACGATGTCAAAGCAAAAACAAGATGATATTCACTAGCTGCCTAGGCCTGTGTACCAAGGCCTAAGATTTATGGTAAGGATTATACTTATGATGCATAAATCAAGCTTAGGGCTTGAGCACTATCTAGTGACAACTATATATACTATGGAGGCAGTGGCTATGCTGCCAGGTATGGTCATGCTGGTCTGTGCAAGGTCCAGCCATACATGGTAAGAATCAACAGAAGGCTTATAGAATGTTCTGTATCAGCTATAAGAAGGTGAAAGGAACTCCATTGGAGTTTCGTCATACATACTGCTATCCCAATGGGGACTAGTGGGATTCCATGATGCTATGCATCCTGATTGAGAGATGGGGAGCCATAAGGCTATGTATCCCGTCAGACATCCATGAGCATTGGACATCCATGAGGCTGTGAGTGGTAGTGGAGAGCCATGAGGCTGTTGTTACACATGCTCTATTTTTTCCCTATTTTTTCCTATTTTTCCTAGTCCTCAATTGCTCATCTTGGGTCAATCACTATTTCACTACCAAACTTCACTACACTTTTCCTAATCACCTTATCCTAATCAATGTCAGTTATACCCTTCACATCTTCATGACTTCACCATTTCACTTCTTCATGATGTCATGGCTTCACATGTTCACTCTTCACACCTTCACCATGTCACCTCTTCACATGTCACATTATCTCACACATGTTTCACCTAGTCATACATATGTTCACCTCATGCCCCTATTGTCCACTTATGTCTTGCCACATCCAATCCACATGCACACAGCCTAGACACATGTCATACCCAGTCATTCCAACTCATATCTCTATATAGTAAATAGAGATAAGCATAGCACAGTCTATGCACATGTAGCTATAGTATATAAAGCCAAATAGATCACCAGAAGATGGCAGTCTTGTTCTCCTAGAGTTTTCCCAACAACAGCTAGTTCTTAGGCTCACCCTAGTGCCCTAGTCTCACCAAACAACTAGCTCTTCAGTGAGTTGGTCGTTTCATTAGGACAAGACTACACTAACCACTTGGATTAGCTACCCAACTGGACACCACTTTTATTTCCCCACATCACAATATTGATAGTACCAGTAGGCTCCCATCAGATTGACATACCAATAAGAAAACTAATCTCAATCCAGTGCCTTATTACTACATCACTGATATTCTCAATGCCACCATCGCTGGATCTAGCCAGCTCCCTCAACCAGCCTCTCCTCCCTCTTATCCTGCCACATTTGATCTGATCCCAGACATCACAACTATTGAACTAACAGAAGAAGACCTACAGGTACTGTAGTTACCAGCTACTCAGTTATATAGGATGGGACTGATGAGTTCTACAAATAGTTACAGCATCCAGTATCTAACCCAGAACTATCTGATTATGTGACATCATAACAAAATGGAACAAACCGTCTGCCCCAATTCCACCCTCGCCCCTGAAGATGCTGTCTTGTTTGAATAAATCTAGCAGGAAACTCTTGAGGTCTAGGCCTTCTGTCCTACAGAAACTTATTCACCATGATCAGTGGGCTGTTCTATTTCTTCTTGGAGTAACAGGAATATAGTGGACTATATAACACTACAGTCGGCTTGATTGCATGGGCGTTCTTCCTGACTTTACCTTAACAGAATCAATCAGGGTGGGTAAAATTAATCCTCCTTGTGTTGTGTAGCAGAGATAGTCTGCTATAGTTGGGATGTTATGTTATAGAGCAGAGAGGGTCTGCTATAGTGTGGTGACAAATAAGAGTGCAAAAGAGTACAGCTAACTTGCTGACTATAGATAATGTTGACAACCAATGTCAAGAGATGATCACACTCTGCTATGGGTTCCTTTGTGAACAGTGCCAAATAGCAAGAGATGCAGAATGAAGAATGACTCACTTCTCACATTTATCAAATGGGTGACTACTGACCACTTATATTGACTAAGCTGGAAGGTGCAATCAATCTTGGGTAGGAATAAGGATTCTATCAAGTATAGATCCTTGGCTAATCTCTGTAGCCTAATTCCTAGCAG
>JBBPTC010000955.1:0-10010 GCA_038093955.1 Boletus albobrunnescens
GCTCGTCCGACGGGGGCGGTCCTGGGGGTGGTGGAGGTGGGGGCGGTTCCGACGTCGGTTGGGGGGGGAGAAGTCGCGATTCCGTATGCGACGTCCGTACGTTCAACGCAAACGCAATCTTAACGGGCTCATGGGGTAGCATGCCATCCTCTACCGTCGCTGTGGCCGATTTCTTTGGCGTTGATGACAGCAAAGACTCTGAAGAACTCGCAGACGACAGCCGAGCCTGAACCAGGGGTATTCAGCGCCGACTCAAGACTTGTCGCAGAAGAAGAGACTTACATCGGACGTGGACCATCCTGACTCGACTTGTTTTCCCTTTTGCGAAGATCTCGGCGCTAGCGGTGCGTGCAGGACGCTGGGGGAGGTGGGAGGGTAGCCGTTGACGAGAGGCTTGGCTCGGGGCTGACTAGGGATGCCATTGACGAGGCTGCGTGGACCCGTTGGGGGGTGTGCACCAATTTTGCTTGGGGAACTGCCTGGCGAAGTCGATGTAGAGGGTACCGATGAGGACGCCTGGGACGCGGAGGCGGGGGTGGGTAAAGAACTCAGAAGCGCCCTTGGACCGCGCGGGGGCGCCTTCCCAGACATGTCGGGGATGGGTAGGCAGGAATAGTTGAGAGAGAAAGTCGTCGTCGCTGTTGACGACGACGAGCAGATGGATTGAGAGGAGTAGGAGGGGGGGGGTACTTGGTAGCGTGGAGGAGACAAACAGGTCGCACATTGACAAACAAGCTCACTCGTTCGCTTCCATTAACCAAGCGACATGAGACATCCCTCTAGTGGTCGACTTACAGTACTCCATCTAAGAGCAAGCAAAAAGCGAAAAATCCATAAATAAAAGCAGAGAAAATCCATCATATCGTCGTGATATCGAGTCCATACGAAAAAAACCACCTCCCAATCAGGACACGCTCAATGGTCGTGCTGTTCTTGGTGTCATCGGTCGCGGCCCATCAGCCTCATCCGTCTCGCCTTCGTCCTCGGATGCATATGTTTGCACGATTTGTATTCGAGAAGTACCCCCGTCCAACTCTGGCGCCGTCGCGTACGACATGACAGTGCTTGCGCGCGACCCAGCACGTCCGCCCACTCGAGGCGAAAACGACGGCTGCGATGGCAATGTCGAACGTGGCAGTGCAGTGTCGGCGTCTAGGGTTTCTGATCGTCGTGCAGGTGCTTCAGTAGCACTACCACCATTGCCAGACGTACCGGATGACTCTTGATGGCCCCCCGTCACGCTTCCAAAGTCGGGCGGGGGTCTCATCTCGGTTGACCTCTCCCTCGACAATGAAAATGCTGCGACTGCATCAGGGCCGTAGGGAACACCAAACCTCTCCAATGCCTCCCTGCTCGTAATCAGCTTGATCTGCTCGGGGGTCAAGCCCCCCTTTGGAGCGTGGAACTCGGCACGTTTGAGGGTGTGCGTGAGCGGTGCAGAGATGCTGTCTAGCGAGATCGTCGACCCTGCATGCAGCCCAGGCGAATGCGAATGGAAGGCGCGAAGATTCGAGTTGGAGCGGGAAGGCGAACAAGGGAGGTGGTTGTTCCTCGACGGTGTGCGCGAGTGATGACTCTCGTGTGACTCATGCGTCGAAAGTCGCGATAGGGCAGATCCGCTCCGGACATGTACTGCGGGCGATTCAGACTGTACGGAATGTGTTGATCGATTGACATCGGACAGTGCCCCATTGCTGTGGCTGAAAGGATTTTGCATGAGGAAACTGAACCGGGAACGTCCCCTGCCAGGTTCCGGGGCGGGAGGAACGGAAGAGACATTGTGGGGTTCAGGATCGTTCAATGAGACTATGGTCATCCCCGCCTCCACAGGGACAGCCTCCGTATACGATGGCGCTTCTCCTCTGGGATGAGCACTGCTATCTACCGAAACTCCCCGTTGATGTGTGGCAAGAAGCTCCACATCGCTCTCAGCTGAATCCATACTGTGCGCATCTGCGCTGTGACGATGATCACGGGGTATCGTGGCATGATACAGCTCAGGGGGTCTCAGAACCGACGACGCCGACACCCTGCGGACCAGGTCCGTGGTGGACGAATCTGGCATCGTATCCATCGATTCAACGCGATCGAGTGCGATACCAAAGGTCGCGCCACGCATCCTGGAGGGCATGTCCTCCGCGAAGGGGGGTACTGCGTCGTCCTCCATATCCGAGGGACCGCTGTAGATGGCATACGGTGCGAGCGATGATGAGCCCAATCCAATAGCCCATTGAGAGTTGCGCACCGAAAGAGCACTAACTCCTGATCGCCGGGTTCCTTCATGTACGCCGGCAATGATTTGGTGGATATCTGACTCGGCGTTCTACGGGGTCGCCGATACGGCCGAGTGGTGATCCCACTGGCGGGGGCCAAAGTCGTTCGATTCGCAGCTGTGCTGGCCGTCGCCGCTGCATCGGCGGCCGCGCACCGACGAACGCACGTGACGAACGAGAAGAGGACAAAGACCAAGGTGACGAGAAGAATGGGAAGCTGTAGAGAACCGTGAGCACAGCGTCCAGCGACACACCGCTACGGGGGACACACCCATACGCTCATACTGATGCTCCCGTTATTCTGCGGACCGTTGTTGTTGTTGTTGTTGTTGTTGTTGTTGGGACCCCCTTGTGGGCCCGGGCCCTGTCTCTTATCGACGGCCATGAGCGTCGGAGGTGCCGCAGAGATGGATGTGGGAAAAGCGACGAGTGCAAGAAAGACGGGTAAGACGGCGCGCCCTTGCGAACACCACGAGGAAGTGTTGCTGCAGCTACCAGAGAACGGGGACATGTCTGGGGTCGTTAAGAGTGCGGCTTCGAGTGGGAAATGGGCATGCAAGAAACAAGAAAAAAGAAAAGAAAAGAAAAATGTCAAAGGACCGTCGCAGGTAAGCAAGGTCAGAAGGAAGAGCGGGCCCAGTATCCAGGGAACGAGGCAGTGGACTAGGGGGGGCTGTTTCCGCTGGCAACAGACGCTCAAACGCGCGACTTGTTAGTCATCATGCATCATGGGCTATTTACATGCGTACACAGCTCCAAGGTCCTACAGCAATTATAAACGCGGTTTCATATACAACCCATACTGGCACAGTAAAAAGTCGGATATGTCGCATGCTGCTCAGCCCGAATCAGGTCTCCAAACAGGGATGGATAAACGTGACACATACCAAGCTCCAAAGGTGCCTCCTGTACGATCTACACGCCAATGTTAGCCAGTGACGCAGCCAGGGTCAACCAACGTACCAAATGACCAGCGAAATGAAACATGACATTGGTCGACCCGGCAGGGCGACGCCACACCCTCTCATACGTCATTTCCTTGGTCGACAAGCTGTGCGCCACGTCAGTCCTTTCGTGCATCACTCAAACCTGCCCGAGGTGCGCACGGTTCCTCGGGGACGACCCATCGAAGCATAACACCCTTGTCCAATCCCTCCAACCGCTCCCACACCTCCATAGGCAACCTTTGGTTCGCAAATGAAAGCCCTTCCTGTAACCCGGACATCTTGAGCCGCACACCCCCCTCATTGTCGTTGATGAGTGCATGGTGGACGTAGAGCTCAAGGACGTCGGGATTCCAGGCGGCGAAAAAGGGCGACTTTTGGAAGAGCTGGAAGGCTTCCTCTCTGCCCCAACGTCAGTACTCTGCTCAGTTGATGAGGTCACATACCGAGATGACCAATGATCCCGTCGAGTAAAGGCGCCGAGGATGAGTCGGTGTAGATCAGCTGGCCGATACGTGTGAGGTCTATGGATGACCGGGTCGACCAGCACAAACGACGAAAATAATTTGGGAAAGTCAAAGGCGACTCTCAGTCTGTATACAAGTGAACGGAGAGTGAGAGTGGGGGGAACAGCCAATGTGCTCACGAAGTACACCCTCCAAAGGAATGTCCAACCACGACCAGCTTTCGCGTGCGATATCCACGTTCTTCCCTGATCTTTGTCGCCCACGCTGGTAAACGCGGTAGTCGTGTCGGTAGCACTGTTGCATCCACGTCTTCGGGCAGATAATGTACCAAAAAATTGGCGATATCTCGGGTATTGTCGAGCCAGTCGACTAGACGGATCATGATCGTCATCTCCCATGCTGTCGTAGATGGGAGCTGAGAACGTACATATCCCACTCAGATTGTTCGCGTTCACGACGGCGGCATCTCCATGTTGGACAGCGTCCCATGCCCACACCTCGTCGACCATCTCGCCCGCAGGCGCATCAAGTAGGCTACGAAGCATCACCTCCCACGTCTGCCCAACCCAGGTACATCAGCGCTCGTGCCGTCACAATGCACGGCCATAAACGACGACTCGCCTCCTTGTGAAGGCCATTGGCGTGGGCCAAAAAGAGCGTAACTCCTGCCCCGGGCATGGTCTTCCTCGGGCAAGTGGACGTGCGTACGTAGCGGTTGACGCAGTTCCAGAGTAGCCTTTTGCTTGGCGTCCCAGAGAGTCTACCCCCGTCGTACACAGATTGAGTCTCGCGGACCTGCCTCACGAGCGCGTCCATCTCCTCGCGTCGATTGGCAGGCGAACGACCGGGAGTGTATGCGGGTATTCCGGGGAGAGGTATGTCGGGTGCGAAACGGGGATATGCAGCCGGGAGGAGGTGAGTGCTGAGCCGGTAGATACCATGGGTAGTGGTGTGAAAGACGGGTGGTCTGGGAGGAGAGGGTAGCGCAGGCGTTTGTGTGCCGTCGAGGCTGGGGTGGGCAAGGATAGGACCCAATGAACGTGGATGTACAGACGACCATCCAGGAGGGGTGGGGGTGTATGGAATCGTGGATATCCTCAGTGGACACATGAATACACACGTGAGAGTCCATCTCATCCTCCTCACGCACACCTCCTTGAGCATTGCCGTTCTTGGGTGATAGACTGGTAACAACCAAGCTGGGTATGTATCTGGAGGGCTCCCAACACTTTCTCTCCATCCCACTAGTCCCCACGACACCGTTCGAGCTCAGGTGCAGAGCATTTCGAACCAACGTTGTCCGCCCTTTTCCCCAGGCATCTATGACGAGCGAGCGTACGGGGACTTGAGTCTGTGTATCTCTTAAAGCCCAAGTTTCTCCCAGGTGACCTCGCCACCGTTGTATAGGGGATGAGTGTCCTGGTTCTGGCGTGAGTCCAAGTGGATGTCTGTAGCAGCTTTGGTTGTCGTGAGATTGGTGCGGGATGGGAGATTTGTCCTAGGAAATCGTCGAGGGCACGGTAGTGACGACGTCTACCTTGGTTTGTTTTCTCGGGAGAGAACAGCGGTGGACGAGTTCGCTTCAGACGACGGTGAGGTGATAAGGCTATGTACTAGACGATGTGTACGTGAACTCGAAGTTACCTCGCAGTCGCGTTGTTGATGGCGTTGATGACGCTCAGGGAGGACTGACGGTGGCATTGCCATGTCAAGCTCTTCCATGACCGACTCTGCCCGACATCGCTCGTCCACCATCAAGCCCGCCATCCCTCACAGTCCCCGCCGCCCCACCCCGCGAGCAGCCAGCCCGACACCAGCATCGGGCTTCCGTGCCCACCTCGCCCATCTCCTCCCCAGGCACGCTGCCTTCACCCTCACCCTCACCCTCCACCAGCTCCACAACGTCCCCCTCGTGCACGGCGAGTTCGGCCTCAAATGGAAGATCAAGGGCGTCACGTCCCACTCGGGCAACGGCATCCTCGACAAGGTCAAGGCCAGAAAGGCAAGGGCTCATCTCTACCACAGATCCCGTTCGACTCCCCACCCGCCTCCGTCCATAGCCAAGAGCAGCGACACCGACAACGCGTCTCTTTTCGACGCTTCTGCCTCCGATGCACATAGCACCGCCAACAGCAGCTCCACCAACGACCACGCCAGCGCTCATGGACATATGACGCGCATACAGCCAGTCCCCATTCCCGCCGTCGTCGTGTCTGCCAATCATCCCTCACTCCCGTCCATGGCACGCAGTGTCAGCGGTATGTCGTCCATCGCAAGCGTGGCCAGCGCTTCATCTTCGCCCTCAAACGGTTGCTTCGCCCACGACCATCTTTCAGCGGACTGGTCTCCTCAAGGACTAGCTCATAGTTCAATACCCGCGCACCACACACAGACACTTCCTGATGGCGACACCTCGACGAAGCTGCACTACTCCCCCGCAAAGGGAATCACCCCGTTCGTCAAGCTCAAGGAACACAGCGTTGTCTGGGAGAAGAAGCTCAAGTTCGTCGTCCAAATGAGCGTGGGCAGGGACAATGGCGAGCTCGGCGACTGTCTAGCCAAGTTTGTCGTCATGCAGGTACTTCTTCTCTCTGTCCTTCCAAAATTTACGCGTTAAGCAATCCATCCACGTAGCGTGTGATCGCCGGTGATCCGGATGCACCCCGAAACCCACGCCTGGGAGTCGTCTATCTCAACCTTGCACAATACGTCGATGCTGGCGTTGTCACGCGACGCTATCTGCTCCGCGAAAGCAAGACCAATGCGACCCTGAAGGTCTACTTTCCTGTCTTTCCTTTTGCACACCCGCTCACCGCTCGTCACAGCTCACCGTCCACCTTGAACACACAGCGGGCGAACATTCCTACGTGGCACCACCCCTCCCTAAAGATGAGATCCTCTCCGGGGTCGCTGGCATCCTCGAATCGTCCGACATTTATCGCACCCGTCCGCGCGCCTCGGACCTCTATACCCGCGGTCCCTCCGATTCCTCGTCTGAAGACAGGGGCGCAGTATCTGGCTCTGACGCCTCTTCCATCGTCTCGGCCTCTTGTGCGTCTAGCGGTGGTCCAAGCCAGAGCCACGGTCATGGCCAGAGTCACGCGACGATCAAGAAACAGCGACGGCCGTTCGAGGTTGCCAAGTTGCCAACCATCAACGATCCGAGAGGGACGGAGAAACTGATCGAGGCCTTGTTCAATCCGATCCCTGTGACGCAGCTTAGCGAGGTCACCCCGTTTACATATCTCGTCGAGGTCGACGGGGAGGGGGATGGCGATGGCGATGGCAAACGCGAATCTCATGGGCTGGACCGCGCCGTGGCTGACCAGGGCGTCCAACATGTTGCGGTAGAGGGAGACGACAGATCGCTTTACGCCGATTCGCATGACGAGAGCGAGAACGAGACAGACGGGGTAAAGAGCGACTATCACTCGCTTCGTTCGTGCCCGTCAGTGCAGAGTTCTCTTCGGAGCAAACGCCCCACACGGTCGCTCGCGAGTAGGGGCAAGGTCGGGTCGAAGCTCGATGATAGTCGCGAGGAGACAGTGATCAGCACGGGTGTCCAGCTGCCGGGTGGGGCAGCGGAGCGGCGAACGTGGTGGCAAAAGGTGCTCAGTCCACCTAGCACCAATGGGTGACCAACTGGTATTCTCTTTCACTCTCTGTTAATTATGAGGACGATAACTGCATACCATTCGCATTAATTGTGGAGTAGATTGCAAACTAGAGGTATTTATTCATTGACACCGTGTCTTCTATTCGTCTTCCTGATAGCTATATAGTCATTTAAGCATACTTACCTATATCTATATTACTCCACTGGCATACATCGGCACTTTGATAACTCGAATTCTTATTCAAGATTATGGAATTAGCGGACAATCTGGACTGTGCGTGCCTTGCTTTGAGGTGCTCTCGGTGCGATGGCTCGTGGACGAGTAGACAGGTTCATCACGTTCTCCTCGTTGGCTTGGAGTCAAGTACTGAGGTGGCACACATTTGGTTCGATGCTCTACGCAAACAGATATGAGACTACGTACCTTCGACGAGCCTCGTCGACATCACGGTCTCACTCGTGAAATTGTTCGGAGACTGCGCTGAACTTGGACATACAGGTGATCTCGGTCCACAGAAGAGTTGGGGAGGACCCGGGCGATGGTGGCCCTTACCATGATTGTTGACGAACGAACTGTTCTCCTTGAAAGTTTGAAAGGTCAGATGTGGCATGTTTTATAGAAACGCTCATTCCGAGACTTTGCGCAAACCAGCGTAACCTCGAGAAAGAAGAGCAAGCCACATGGCTATCGAAATACTCACCTCTATCAGCCTCTCTGGTCACGTCGATAACCCGATCCCCAGAAGCTCGAGTCTGTTAAATCAGTCTATGCAAGCGGGACGAGACAGCAGACGATCTAGACAACCGCGAGTACACCTCCGCTTAACAACGCTCACCCAGACGCCGCAAACAACCCCTTCACCAGCACCCCCTCGACCTCAGCCGTCCGTCGCTTGATCTTGTCCTCTTTAAGCCTCTTCGCTCTCTTTTCTGCCGCCTCTATGGCTGCCGCTTCCTTGGCAGCAACCTCGGCGGCCCGCCGTGCACGTCGTGCCTCGAGCACGTTTTGCGCGTCGAATCGCTCGCGGACGAGCAAACGGAGGCGCATGCCCTCGTCGCCAAGAAGCGATGGAGAAGTGTTGAGGAGATACTGGTCAAGCCCGCCGTGCTGCGCGCGGGTGGTGTCATGTCATCGTCCATGCGTCGCGAAGGGGGAAAGGAAGCGTCGGGCCAAGGCCATGACATACCTTGTGGATCGTCCTCAGCGCTCTTGCCGTCACCTTGACCTGCACCCGCCGTCCCAAGAGAGGGGAGTCGAGCGTCTTGTTGTGTACGTTTGGGAGCCATGACCGACGAGTTTTTTTGAGCGAGTGAGGGACGTTGTTGCCGTGCTGGATAGATTTCCCGTGGAAGAGACCTAGGGCGGCACGCTTGAAGGGTTGGGAGAGGGCGGCAGGAAGAATAGAGAGTGTCATGTATGAGGAAAGGCTGGGATTGCCTTTTTTGATGTGTAGTATCATCATTCAGACTCATCAAGAAAACATATCCTAAGTTCATACAGTCATCCACGGCCTTACAAGATCAAACACTATCTCTGCCAACTCAAGCATTCTCGAGCAGATAATTCGCTGCAAGCTCTTCGTTCTTGTCACACGCAAAGTAAGCTTCAATGACAGCTTGCGTAGGAAAACCAAGCGCTTCGAGCTGCGACGTTTCGTATGAGCTCGGGAGACTGCTAAAGAGCAGAAAACTTACGCGCTCGATAGCGGCTTTCTCCGCTGCCGTGACATCGAGGCTCACAGGCTGCGCACCAGAATTGGCGTTCTCTAGGAACTGTAACAGAAGATCTGGGTTCTGAGTAAATAACTGGCCAAGATCGGGGTGCTCTTGAGCGAGCTGTTGGATAAAGTGCTGCCTAAGTTCAGGATTTTGGGAAATAAGCTCTCGGAACTGAGCCATCTGAGGGTCAATGCTGCGTGCGGCCAAGTTACTCGAGCCACTCGACATAGCGCCGGTAATCCCTGCGCCGAGCGTAATTCCTCCCTGTGAGGTTATTGTCGTGAGAAAATGCACGATACAATATCATTTACATACTTGTGACAGATTCTGAGGTTGGCCAGCAGGAGGAACGGATCCAGGGATGTGTGTGGATGTGGATCCAAGGGCGCTTCCGGATGAGGACAAGGGCCTATACTTGAATGTAGACACGTTTGTGGTTGGTGGGTCAGACGAAGACGTGCTTTCGGAGATAGATGTCGAGGAGGACAAGGGCCTGTATTTAAACGTGGACACATTTGTGACTGGCGGGATCGAGGATGTGCCTTCGGAGATAGGTGTTGACGAGGACAAGGGCTTGTATTTAAACGTAGACACGTTTGTGACTGGCGGGACGGACGAGGATATGCCTTCGGAGATAGGTGTGGACGAGGGCAAGGGCTCATATTTAGATGCAGACTCATTTGCGGTTGGCGGGACGGGAGAAGTCGTGCCTTCGGAGCTAGGCTTCCACGAGGACAAGGGCCTATATTTGAATGTGGACACAGTCGAGACAGGTGGGGCAGGCGCGGATGTGCTTTCAGCGTCAAATACCGACGAGGACATGGGCTTGTACTTGAATGTGGACACAGTTGAGACTGGCGGAACATGCTCGGATTTGGTTTCAGCGCCAAGTGTGGATGTGGATACAGATGTGGTTGGCAGAACAGGCTCGGATGTAGTTTCGGCGTCAGGTGCGGTTGTAGATACAGACGTGGTTGACGGGACAGACGCA
>JBBPTC010000956.1:0-10008 GCA_038093955.1 Boletus albobrunnescens
ACTAGCTTGAGTTGCAATCAGAACTGATCAAGCTTTATATGGCCAAGGTTCTTTGTGAACATATTGGTGGGATTAACCATGCCTTCGACAATGAATATTTCAATAAGGCCTTCTTTAATGAACTCCTATACTTTATGCCATTTAATATCAACATGTTTGTTACATTTTTCAATAATGGGGTTCAAGGCCATGAAAATAGAATCTTGATTATCACCATAGATGGATATTGGGCGAAGCTGATAGCCAAGTTCCTCAAGTAGTGATTATAACCAAACTACCTGTTTGCTACAATCAGAGAGTGCAACATATTTAGCTTTTGTAGAAGAATAGGTAATGTGACTTTGTTGACGCAACCGCCAGCTAAAGATGCAATTTGCTAGTTTAATAAACCAGCCAGTTTGAAAGCGATGGGTATTGGGATTGGATGCCCAATCAGAATTGGTATATGCTATTAGGTCAGCCTGAGAAGCACCATCGAATACAAGGGAGTAATAATATGTCCCAAGTAGATATTAGCAAATATATAATGCCTTATCAAAATGCTCCTTCAAAGGACAGGCAGCATGCCAAGAGAGGGTGGTCACAGCATAGGCAATATCTGGATGAGTGCCAAGCATGATGTATAACAGGAATCTGATCACCTGTTGGAAATGAGATCACAGTTCTGGGTCAACTGGACCATTGTAATCCTGAGGATAGTACCCTTGGGGTAAAGGTGTAGGAGCAACTTTGGCATTCTGCATTTGAAAACACTCTAGGACTTTTTCAAGATAGGTACACTGATCAATCATGATCTTGCTGCCTTCCCGGTGAATTCACATATGTAAAAACTCCTTTGCAGAATCTAAGTCTCTGCATTCCCACTTGCACATAAAAGCACCCTTTACTTCATTTACAATGGCCTTGTTAGGGCCACAAAATAGGACACTGTCTAGATAGATGACGGTAACCACTACATTGGTGCCTTTCTTCTGGAAGAGAAAAATACTGGCGTTGGACTTCAGATGTTCAAAGCCAAGGTCTTTCATAGACTTATTAAGAGTCTCCCACCAGATTAAACCAGCTTGTTTAAGGCCATAGAGGGCATGCAGTAAGCAGAGCACTTTGTGCTCTTGCCCAGGGATGGTAAATCTCTCTGGTTGGGTCATGTAGATCTCCTCTTTTAATTTGCCATATAAGTAGGTGCTTCGAACATCGAATGCTTTGACTCTAAGGCTGTGAGTGCAAGCATAAGCCACAAAGTCTCAAACCTTACAACCGGGGAGAAAATATGGTCGAAATCGACTTCCTCTACTTGAGAGAATCCTTTCGCGACTAATCATGCATGCTTACGACCATCAGGTTTCTGATTGAATACCTATCGGTTTGATATAACCTTACAACCTTTAGGGCAGTTGACCAGTTCAAAGACTTTGCACTCATGGAGAATATTGAGCTCATGTCGACAAGTGGCTTTCCATTCCTCCTGTGCTACAGCAGGTAGTGTCTTAATGTCCCTGTATGTCCATTCGTATAACAACTTAGACTCTGCAGTATCTAGCCTGATAGCCTTTGTCATCAAAAATGTGGCCAAATCAACTTCCCCTTCATAACATAAGCATAGAAGGTCTGCATCACTGCTAGAAGTAAAGGTAGGAGCATTGGAGGGTGTAGACAGCTCAGTGTTGTCAGGATCATTGCCTGGCATAGAAGGCTCAGGTGGACCAGAGGGTCAGAATGATAGACTGGGATCTCATGATGAACTTTCCCAGTGCGGTTGGCATTTGATGTCAACGAGATGGCATTTATCACCATAAACATTGCCAGGCCAGGTAGGCATGGGGCATTTCCATTCAGATCACCTAAGCAGAGGTGGAGGCACCACCAGAGGAGCACCAGGTCACTGCTTATGAGGAGTGGGAGGGTGGGCTGGTGGCGCTCACTAGGGAGAAGGTGTGCAAGGAGGGACTGGTAGAGGAGATGGACTCTGAGCAGCAGGTTGACTAGGTAAATAGTCGTTGCCAGCAGAGGGGGGCAGCAGTATAGGTCCATGCTCATTGGTGGCGGATGGCACTGAAGATGCAGCAGGGTGCATGCATGGAATGGCACAGCACAGAAATTGTGCTTCATTAAAAAGCATATGTGCGGAATGAAATACTATATTGTTGGGGGAGCATATGAACAAAACGTTCGTGCTGTTGGTAGGTGCAACCCCTAGGTACACCATAAGCTCAGACTTAGGGGCCATTTTATTGGCCTGCACATCCTCTGGTATATGCACATAGGTAGCACAATTAAAGACACAGAGGTGTGCTATGTCTGGCTGTTGTTTATGTATGAGCTCATAGGAAGTGCACCAGTTATGATGGCACAATAGTGTCCTATTGTAGATATGGATTGCATGAGTGATTGCGAACTCCCACCAGCTTTTGAAAATGCAGGCTTTATGCCACATAGCCTTAGCTTTATCCATAATGGTGCGTATGAATCATTTAGCTTGACTGTTTTATTGTGGAGTATGGGGGGCACTTTGGAAAACATGTATCCCCTGTCCTTTGAGCAAATCATCAAAGGCCTGTGATTTGTACTCACCTCCTGCATTGGAGTACCATCCTTGGACTTTGGCATTGAATTGCCTGGAGACTTCAGCGAGAAGTACTTTGTAGCCACCAATGCAGCATTTTTAGTGTGCAAAGAGACTATCCAAGCCATAGCCATGTAATCGTCAACAAAGGTGATGATGTACTGATATTAGTAATACAATTCGGTGGGAAAGAACTTCAGGTCTGAGTGAATAAGTTTAAACACACAAGTAATATGATGCTCAAAAGGAGGAAAGCTCCTATTGGGTAATTTGCCCATCACATAGCCAGGGCAGATGGAGTCTGTAGTGGGAATTTCAATATCAGGCATGTTTTTGACATGTTTACAGGTATATCGAAGGACATTTTTAGATGGGTGTTCAAGTTGTCAATGGATAATGTCATAAGTAATAGACTTTATCATATGGGCTGATGGTTCAGCAGTGAGTGGTAGCCCTTCCAAGGTAAACATGTTAGGGCCTATGCAGCCTGGAATGAATGGGGTGAGGGTAATGCCATCACCATAAGTTACAATTAAACTGTTTACATCGCTACAAATTTTTACTCCATAATGAAGAAGTTGGCCTAGGGAGACAAGTCGAATGCTGGAATTGGGAATGTGCCCAATGCCATGGAGTTCTAGGACATGCATTTTTTGGTGCTCATCCCTCCAGTTGACAAGTACTCGACCTGTACCAATTACATGTATGACACCAAAGGCAGTCTGTACAGATATATGCACAGGACCTTTCAACTTTGTGTATTTGACGAAGTCACTTCAGTGAGGTGTAAAGTGCATAGATGCACCTGAGTCAAGGATCCACAACATTATGTTGTGATTACATTCACACATCTTATATTTATGTGATTCGGAATGGCATGAACACAATTTGTATTGTGTAGACATCACAGTGGTGTCTACATTCACTACCATTATATTACATCTGCATATCTTTACTCAAGCAGTATATAACACATCAGAGGATATGTAGTGTAAGTGAATGTGTGCAGGCATGGATGGACGAATCATTTGCCTGATTTGATGATTGAAGTCTTGCTTGTCATATTCAACTTCGATACCAGTGGCTGCGGCCAACTATATATTGATATCTGAACCGAAGATATCTACTGTATCCTTGTCCTTTTTCAGAAATTCTTCAGGGGCAGGACCAATATAGCCTTCATAAAACTCCATGTCTACCGAGTCCCATTTGTTGGCTGGGGGAGGCTCGATCGCATGCTTGCAAGAGTACTTCCTTTTTGCTAGAGGAGATGGCACTTTATTCTTGGACATCTCCTCGATCATTGCCATGGAAGTGGTGAAATTCTGTGAGTCCAGTATGTCAGAGGTGAGTGATTGAAGTTCAAAGGCTTCTGCATCAAACATCCAATGGGAGAGTGGAATAGGACCCACTGATGGAGAAGGAAGTGAAAGAGGGGCAGACATGTAGAGAAAAGGGCTAGTGAGCGGGATGATTGCGTCAAGTCCACAAATGTTCTCCATATTGGGGGTTATCTCAAGCCTATCAGTGAGAGAAAAAGCCTGTTTGATTTGAGGATCAAAAGGTGGGCCTTGTTCCCCTTAGTAAAGAGAAGGGGCACAGTGTGCCATGAGGTGGGGGTCAACGGCAGGCAAAGAAGCTGAGGCATCAAGGTAATGGGTTGGAGGGACAATGGCTATGGAGGCAATGTGAGCATGGTCATTAAACTTTGCCTTCTTGCCTCAATGCATTTTCTTCTTCTTTTTAGAGGTGCTAGCCTCTCCTTTTTGCTGCTGCTGCTGAAAAGAGGAGTCATTCTCCTTTCTCTTAACCACACTAATGCAATTCGCATGTGTGGGTTGTTTACCTCTTGCCTTTTCTGAGAGATGGCACTGGTCCCATAATAGGACTGCAGCTGCATGGATTTTGGCAACAGATGGATCCTTTGATTTCCTGGTGGTATCCTTCACTTGGACAATCATCTGGGTGATGATATCCATGATTGCAGGGAGCTTGTTGAGAAGCAGCATCACCTGGATTTTGGTGGGGATGTCATAACCAGCTTCCTTGAGCTAGGCAAAGAGGATTTTGGCCTTGGAGAGGGCTGGCACTGGATGTGTGTTGACAGGAACTGAGACATTTAGGAGCTCCTTAAAGAGCACATATGCCTGGGAGATCCCAGGTGTTGCATAATCCCCTTCAAGGGCTACAACTAACTCCTTGGTGATGTTATGCACTAAGTACTTGGCACAGAGGGCCTCATTGAGATGGAGGATGATTGAGCCCATAATTGTCAAGTTCCCTCTGGACCAGCTGATCCAATATGACATGTTATTATAGTCAGTTGTTGCTATTGGCATGGGTGGAGGAGAAACCTGCATCACCCAGTCATGGCCAGTAGCAAGAATATATACTTGCATGGCTGGCCACCAGGAGGCCCAGTTCGCATCAGTGAAGATCAGGATGCAGGAGTTCTTGGCAATGGCAGAAGATGACAACAACATATCAATATAGTATCTGGAATGCAACAGCATTAGCATGCTATTCCAGCATAGGTTCACCCTATTATGGTGGAAAATGTTCATCACAAACAATTATTTTCACAATGTTCAGTGAGAACAGTTAACCATCAAGGTTACTTGTTCAATATCCATATACCACTTCATCTCCACAAACTCCCTCTCTGAAACAGAAGAATTCTCTATATCTCTCTTTTGGGGAATCCTGTGGCTTCCAATGCCATTCATCTCAATCCCAAGTTTTCTAGAAATGAAACTCTTATATCTCTCATTAAAATTTTCCACTCCTATGCTATGGCCAAGAATAGTCCATACCCAGTTATTCCTAGCTAACCATGCCCCCATCTACATTCATGCCATGGGACAAGCCCTTGCAGAAGCCTGAGTATTACAATTTCCTCTTTTCTTTTATCTTGAATAGTCCTCACTGACTAACCACGTTAATCACACCTCATCTTGGACTATTCCACACCACTTAGCCATGCCACCTGCTAAGTCCCAAATCCCTTATCTTCTTATCTCTGATCACGTGTACAACATTGTTCTTTGTCATTCCACAACCTTCTATTCCACAGTTACTTATTCCTTTTCTTGTACTGGTCTGTACATGCTGGCACCATTATATAAACCCTTGCAATAGCACAGTAGTTCTCCAGCTTCAATCTCCTAGGTTGTAATCTAGTACCTGGAATATTACTTGCTTTCTCTAAGTCTCATTTCTTGTTATAAGTCTTCACCACACTTTGAGTGATGTTCTTGAACTAGTCATCATTGGAACTATTGATCCAATGCTTCTTCTTGTCCTTGTCCTATCTCATAACCTGAGATAGTCCTTATATGACTTGTCACCTATATAAGTCCTTCTAGTCTACTCATTGCCCTCCAGCACAAGTCATCCCAGTCATCTCTTATAATCCAAGACCTTCCTGTGTGCTCCTATTGCCTATATAAAACACTTCCCTATCAAGCTCATTACCTTCCAGTATGAGCTCTTCTCATTCTTTGACCCACCTAGGCTATGCTTGTCCTTACCCAGACCAAGTGTAACAAAAAATTAAAGCTATCTAAAAGGCCTACCATCATCAATATTTCCTCCTCACACAGACATAGTCACCCTGACCATCCCCTGACCCCCATTCCTGTCCTGTGGTATGCTCAATATCACAACCCAGAGCTGTTGCTCTCTCCAGAACCCTCGAACTCTTCACCTACTTCTTCTAAAAGCAAAGACCATCACCTTACCTCACCTACAGACAAGGAAGTAGTTTAGACCCTAGCACACAATCTCTCAGCATCGCTAACCTTACGAAAACCTTCTGCCTTGCCATCACCACTCTCTATTTCTAGGCAAACTTCTCTTGCTACTGTGCTTCCATACCTACTTACCAGACCATCTACTCCAACCCCTTCTATCCTACCAATTATCATGTCTGCTTCGAAATCTGCTAAACTTCAAATCAGAACCCCAGAGGAGTATGATGGAAATCCACAGAATGCCAAATCCTGGCTAGATTCTATCCTAACATACCTTATAACCAATAAGAATGTATATACCATCAATGTGAAGTGAGTTGCTTTCACCCTCTCATATATAAAAAAGGGCTCTGCTTATACTTGAGCATTCACCTTCCATAGCAGCACTATAGCCACTAAATCCTTTGGCACTCTTAATGCATTCAAAGACCAATTTTTTGCATCTTTTGACCATGCCACAACCAAGATCAATTTCATCACCTAGTTAACCACTACTTGAGTCAGCAAACATTTCGATCTTGCTGAATACATCACCAAGTTTATGATACATGTTGCCATGAGTGGAATTACTGAAGAATTAGTCCTCACTATCTGGTTCACTGCTGGAATCCACATCTCCATTGCTGGTCAAATCCTCACAATGGAGAAAGTACCTATCACAAAAGGCTATGGTCTTCAAACAGGGAGAAGACCAAACTGCCCCCATTCATGTCATGCACAAAAATGCTACCTTTACCCCTTCCTTCTCAACCAAGTATCTGCTTCCTACAACATCCCCTAAAGATCCAAACATTATGGATGTCAATGCCATCTGCTTTTCAAAGAAGCTGACTCCTAAAGAAAGACAATGCTGTATTGCAGAAAACCATTGCTTTAAATGCCAACAAAAGGAACACTTATTCCCGAACTGTACTGCAAAATTCATCTTTAAGCTGAAGAAAACAGAAGAACAGATGAAGAAAGTCAAGAATAATGAAGACCTTCCAAGGTTGAAGGACTGTGATGATGAAAATGAGGATACAATAGGATGTGTCCAATTTGAAAAGGATTTTCAAAACAGAGGCCTCTACTGACATGAGTTCCCTTCTCTCCATCTTTAATATGTGCTCCTATACTTGTATCTTTCAAGTCCAAGTCCCTCCAAATTCCAATACAAGTCATTGACCCTTTGTATGTTATGAAAGTCATTGACACCCATGTCCAAGTCAACAGTGGTATAGACATCTCCTGCATCAATTTCAGATTCATCTGAAAATATTGTCTACCCACCACTCATTTATCAAAGCCAATCTTTGTCCAAAATGTCAATCAAACAATCAACAAGAAAGGCCAGATTTGTTTCACTTTTGACTTTTATCTTAACATTGAAGGAATAGCCCAAAAGGTAACCTTCTATATCATGGACTGTGGAACAGAGAATGTCATCCTCAGACTCCCCTGGCTAAAGAAAGTCAATCCCTCCATTGATTGGAAGTTGAACACCCTCACCATTGATGAGTCCATGGACAAATCCAAAGGACTCTATCAGTCATACATTTTTAATGTCCAGTCTAACGAAACCCTCCTGAACCAATATTGCCCCCCTCCTTGACATACTATAATCAGAGCCATTGCTGCTGATCACCTTGAAAAGTTTATCAGACATGAGTCTAAAAATAAATATATTCAAAGGGCCTGTGGCATTTACATTTGTCACCGGATCGTATAATTCGGTTCTCATTTCACCTCTCTTGGCTCCCCTATCATTGCCAAGCTTACTTACACCATGGAGCTAGCTAGGGCAGCTGACAAAGACAAGAAGAAAACTATTCTTTCTCCAGAATACCAAGAGTATGCTTCTATCTTCTCGTAGGAAGCTACTGATTACATTCCATCCTCCCATCTTTATGATCATAAGATCAATCTCAATGACTTCTTCAAATCAAAGATTAGGAAGATCTATCCCCTTGCTCCAAAAAAGAAGAAAGTGACAGATGCTTTCATTGATGAAAACCTTGCTTCCAGAAAGGTCTGTCCTTCCAAATCTCCTCAAGTGTCTCCTTTCATCTTTGTTAAAAAGAAAGATGGTGGTCTCTGCCCACATCAAGTGTTACGCTTGGCCTGGATAAGGACAAGCATAGCCTAGGATAGTCGAAGGGCGAGGAGTAACACTACAGTGATATCGTAGGTCGAGACTGGAATAGACGTCATGGTAGTATCACAAGTCTGGACAGGGAGCAATGTTGTGGTAATATCACAAGTCAAGGTCTGGAAGGACGTCATGCAGTAATGTCATGAATCCACCTAGGAGATCAAAGCTAAGGTACTATAGCACAATTGCAGGGGTTTATATAGATATGCCAACACACACAGACCAAGACGAGGAAGGGAATTCTACAGTGAGAAGTCTGAATAAGCAGCTGTGGAATTGAAGGTTGTGGAATGACGTAGAACAATATTATATATGTGATCAAAGTTAAGAAGATAAGAAATTTGGGACTTAGCAGGTGGCACAGCTAAGTGGTGTGGAATAGTCTGAGATGAGATGAAGTTAGCATAGCTAGTCGACAAGGACTAGTCAAGACAAAAGAAAAGAATAAATCGTAACATTACCCCCCCATTATGTTCCAAACTCCCGTTGGAAAGAGGACCCCATGTCGAGATGGGTGTTAATAGGAACTGTGAGGCATGAGTTCCTGAAGTAGGAATGGAGGTGATAAATCTGGTTGTCATCTGGGAAGTCATCAACCAGACGGTGGGCAAAGAGCAGAATGTTTACAGAAACAACAGGGACAGCAGGGGCATGGATGAATATCTGGGGGAACAACATAGTGGCCAGGGAAACTGGAGGAGGTCTTCTTTGGCAGTGAGAGTAGTTCTGCTAGGAGGTGGAGGGATGTCTATGGTAACAGAAGATTCAGTGACTAGAGCAGTATCAGAAAAGAAAGAAGACTCATAAAGATTGGACATAGAAGACATTGTTTTCAATGATGGTTTTTGTTTTGGTTGGTGGTTTCAAAGGAAGGGGGCAAGAAAGGAAATACTCTGGATTATATTCTTCTAAAGTGGACTTTGCATTTTTGAGGTTCTGCTCAGGTACCCAAGAGTCTTCTTCAGCCAAGTATCCTTTCTATCAGATCAGGTAGTAATGAGAGGACGGAGTTCCACAGTGGCGTAATATCTGCTCAATTTCATATTCTTCTTCACCATCAACCAGGTCAGAAGGTGGCATAGGGAAGTTCTTCCCATGAACAGTGTTTTCGTGATAGGGCAATAAGAGGAAAGTGTGAAAAACAGGATGAGTTTTCCATGTCTGTGGGAGTCAGAGTTGGTATATGATGGGCGATAAGACCTTTGTGATGGTGAAGGGTCCTTCTTGCTTTGGAGCTAGTTTTGGGTGGATGACATGGCATTTTAGATTTCGGGCTTCTAGCCACACCTTATTGCCTTTCTAAAAGGAGGAGAACAGTTTTTGAGAATAAGAGGCCATGACTTGCCTAGCGAGTTCATGTGCAGCAAGGGCTTCATTTCAAGCAGCAGTGAGAAATTTTATCCATTCTTCAATGGCAGGGAGGTTTGACGAGGCGATAATGTCAGGAAGGGCATATAATTCATATTCCATCATTAGAAAGAATGGGGATTTACCAGTGACAGAGTGAGGGCGGTGATTATGAGCGAATTCTACATAGGTAATTGATTCTGACCATGCAGTGG
>JBBPTC010000958.1:0-10004 GCA_038093955.1 Boletus albobrunnescens
CTATATACTTGAGAGTCTGGTATGGGTATTATGAGTTCTATCTGCTCCAGAATGGAAGGATAGACACTCCATGACTCCGCATGAATGAAATACATGCAGGTCAGCGGTAGATCTGGTTGTTGTCTGGGAAGTCATCGACCAGACGATGACGATGGGCAAAGAGTGGGACGTCCACAGATACAACTGGGACAGCAGGGGCACGAATGAATACTTGAGGGGCCTGGGCAGTAGGGGGGAGGTCTTCTTTGGCAGCGAGAGTAGTTTCACTAGAAGGCGGAGGGGTGTCTATGGTAACAGACAGTTCAGTAATAGTAATAGATGATTCAGTAGAAAGAAAAGACAATTCGTAAAGGTTGGACATGGTGGACATTGTTTTCAGCAACGGTTTTTGTTCTTGTTGGTAGGTGGTTGAGAAGAAGAGGGAAAGGCAGACAAGTGGAGTTTCTTATATTCATTCAGAGTGGACTTTGCATTTTTGAGATTCTTCAGCTGAATACCCTTTTTATCGGATCAGGTAATAACAGGAGGATGGAGTTCCGTGGTGGCATAATATCCACTCAATTTTGTATTCTTCTTTACCATCAACCAGGTCAGGAGGTGGCATGGGGAAGTTTTTTCCATAGACAGTATTTTCACAGTAAGGCAATAAGAGAGAAGCATGGAAGACAGGGTGAATTTTCCATGTCTGTGGGTATCAGAGTTGGTACATAATAGGTGATAAGACTTTCATGATGGTAAAGGGTCCTTTGCGTTTCAGGGCAAGTTTAGGGTGGACAACATGGCATTTCAGGTTGTGGGCTTCTAGCCACACCTTATTGCCTTTCTGGAAAGGGGAGAATGGTTTTCAAGAATGAGAGGCCATAACTTGCCTAGCAAGTTCATGTGCAGCAAGGGCTTCATTTCGAGTGGCAGTGAGGGAGTTTATCCATTCTTCAATGGCAGGGAGGTTGGACAAGGCAATCATGTCAGGAAGGGCATGGGGTTCATATCCCATCATCAAGAAGAATGGGGATTTGCTGGTGACAGAGTGGGGATGGTGATTATGTGCAAATTCTGCATAGGTAATCAATTCGGACCATGCAGTAGGATTGTTTCTGCAATAGATACACAGATAGGTCTCGATTTCCTAATTAACCCGTTCTATTTCACCATCAGTCTGAGGATGGTAAGCTGTGGAGAGGGAGAGATCGTAACCAAGGATCCTTCCGAGTTCTTTTGCAAAAGCAGAGGCAAATTGAGGATCTCTGTCAGAAATGATTTTGTCATAAAGGCTGAAGCGTGAGTAGACTTTCATGAAGAAAAGCGAGGCTACTCCTTTGACAGTACAGGTTTTCTTTGTTGCGCATAGAATTACCCCCTTAGTAAGCCCTTGGTTGACCACAACCAAAAGGGAATCGAAGCCAGCAGAGGGAGGAAGGTTGGTGATGAGATCACAGGAAATCTGCTGGAAAGGTCAAGAGGCAGTGGAAGAGATAGGGAGGAGCGGGGGCGATGAGGGATGGGTGTTTACTTTGTTTTGCTGGCAGACAGCACAGCCAGAAACAAAGGAATAAATATGGGTAGCGAGGCCTGGCCACCAGTAATCGGCAGAGATGAGCTGATGAGTTTTCAAGAAGCCGGGGTGACCAGCAGAGGGATGGTCATGGCAGCGCAAGATGATAGAATGGTGGAGACCCTCAGTGGGAGGGATATAGACACAGTTTTTGTAAAGGAGGATGCCATTGTGAAGCTGCCAATCAGAAAGGTGGGAATGGAAAGGAGCAGGAAGACCCTTGTCAAGGGACTGGAGAACAGACAGGTACAAGGAGTCCTTCTTGGATTTGTCTTCAATCACACTAGAGATAGTGGAGTTGATCATATTGACAAAGAGTGAAGGCGGGAGAAGGACGGTTCCCTGGTTGTTGTCATCAGAAATAGGAAGGAGATTGGAGTGACGAGAGAGAGCATCAGAAGCGGCAAGATCTTTGCTGGGGACATGGATTATCTTGAGATCAAAATCTGCAAGATTGAGAAGCCAGCAGGCCTGATGATGGTTCAGGTGCTAGGCGGAACAGAAGTAGGTCAGGTTTTTGTGGTCGGTAAAGACCTAGACAGAAAAAGCAGAGCCTAGGAGATAATGGTGCCACGCTTTCAGGGCTTGGAGGATTGCAAGAAGTTCATGATCATAAATGTCGTAATTCCTTTCTGTAGGAGAGAATGATTTAGAAAGGTAGAAACAAGGGTGCCACTTGCCATTGGCGTCAGTTTGAAGGAGGACAGCCCCGGAGGTGTATTTTGAGGCATCAGTCATAATGGCGAATGGGGTGGAAACATCTGGGAAATGAAGAACAGGTTGTGCAAGAAAGAGGGCTTTGAGATGATTAAAAGTGCTTTGACAGGATGGAGTTCAGGCCCAAGCCTGAGATTTCTTGGTGAGATCCGTGCGAAGGTTGAGTAGTTCAGAATGAAGCAGTGATAGAAATTGGCAAAGCCAAGGAAGGAACATACATCCTTGACTTTCTCTGGAGTAGGCCACTTGGCGATACTGTCGAGCTTAACAGGGTCCATGGCAATCTCACCAGGATGAATGATCATACCAAGGTATTCGACTTCCTTGGTAGTGAAATTGCACTTTGAGAGTTTCAAGTGCAAATCGAGTTCTTGCATCCTTTGGAGAATGCATTTCGTACGTTCTTTGTGGGTTGCCTGGTCAGGAGAAAAGATTAGGAGGTCATCCATGTAGATGACAAGCCATCCTTCAGCGATCATGTCTCTGAATGAGTCATTCATGAAATGTTGGAACATGGCAGGAGAATTGGTTAGGCCAAAGAACATGACCGTTGGTTCGAAGAGGCCATGATGTGTGATGAAGGCAGCTTTCCATTGGTGTCTGTCTTTGATGCAGACATTATTATAACCCCATCGAACATCAAACTTGGTGAAGACTTTTGCGTCTTTGAGCTTATCGACAAGGTCAGAGATCAAAGGAAGGGGGTAAGCATCGCGGATAGTATGTTTGTTAAGATAGCAGTAATCTTGACAAGGGCGAAGACTGCCATCTTTCTTCTTGACAAAAAAGAAAGGGGATGCTTGAGAAGAGTTGGAAGAATGGATCTTTCCCAGATGTAAGTTTTTCATCAATGAAGGCATCTGTTGCCTTCTTTTCTTCAGGGGCAAGAGGATAGATTTTCCCAATCTTTGGCTTAAACGACTTATCGAGGTTGATCTCATGGTTGTAGGGTCGGGAAGGAGGGATATGGTCAGTAGCTTCCTTTGAGAAGACGGAAGCATACTCTTGATATTTCAGGAGAAAGGATAGTTTCCTTCTTATTCTTGTCAGCCTCTCTGGCTAGCTCCATAGCAGAGGTTACTTTGGCAATGGAGGTCAGTTTGGCAGGGACAGAGAAGCCTAAAGGGGAGAAATAAGAGCCAAATCGCGCAATCCGATTGCAAGTGTAGACACCGTGGGCTCTTTGGATGTATTCATTTTCAGATTCGTGTGTAATAAACTTTTCGAGGTGATCAGCAGTGGCTGCTCTGATCATGGTGTATTGAGGAGGAGGGCAACATTGATTTAGGAGAGTGTCATTGGATTGGGCATTGGAGGCGTAAGATTGATATAGCCCTTTGGATTCATCTGCAGACTTGTCAATAGTGAGGGTGTTCGATTTCCAGTCAATAGAAGGGTTGGCTTTCTTTAGCTAGGGAAGTCTGAGGATGACGTTCTCAGTTCCACAATCCATGACATAGAAAGTCACCTTTTGGGCTATTCCTTCGATGTTTAGGTATAGGTCAGAGGTGAAATGAATCTGGCCTTTCTTGTTAATTGTCTGATCGACATTTTGGATGGAAATCAGTTTGGGTAAACCAGTGGTTGGTAGGCGGTGTTTTTGGACAAAGCTGAAATTGATATAGGAAATGTCTGCGCCACTATCAACTAGGGTGCAGGTGTCGACAACTTTCATAACGTGTGAAGGATCAATGACTTATATTGGAATCTGGAGAGATTTTGTTTTTAAGGATACAAGTACAGGAGTGTACGTAAGAGAGGAGGAGGATACTCACATCAATAGAGGCCTCTGTTCTAAAAACCTTTTTTGAATTGGACATGTCCTACTGTGTCCTCTTCATCATCGCAATTCTCCAACTTGGAGAGATCTTCTTTGTCTTTCTTCACCTTTTGGACTTGTTTCTCTGTCTTCTTTGGTAGCATGAATTTGACTTTGCATCTGTAGGAAGGATGTCCTGTTTGATGACATTTGAAGCATTGTTTTTCAGCAATACATCTTTCCCTTTCTTCAAGGGACAGCGGTTTGGGTTTTGGAAGGTGGACAGCATCAACATCCATTGTGTTGGAGTCTTTCTCCTTCATGTGGATGTGTGAAAAGAGATGAGGGGTCGAGGATCGCACAAATTAAATTGGATTGGTCAGCACCTTGTTTGAAAACCATGGCTTTTTTGTACCAGTCAGTGACTTTTGTTGGTATGGTCTCCATGGCCAAGATTTGTCTCATAAGGTTTTTTGGGATGCTGGTGGAGAAGTAATTTATGAGGACAAGTTCCTTGGTGATGCCGCTAACTGCGACCTGGTTTTTGAATTTAGTAATGTACTCGGAGAGTACCTTGCGATCTTTGATCCTTGTAGTAGCCAGCTAGGTTATTGCATCGGTCTTGGTGCTGGCATGATCAAAGGCATCTAGAAATTTGGACTTAAAGTCCGACATTGTTCCAAATGAGTTGTTGTCTAAGGTGCTAGCCCAGAAGGTAGATGCACAGGTGTAGGCAGCGCCTTTCTTCATGTAGGAGAGTGCGAAGGCGACTCTCTTTGCATCAGTGTTGTAGATGTCCTCATTGGTTAAAAGATAAGTTTGTACAGCATTTAGCCAGGATTTGGCATTCTTCAGGTTCCCATCATACTCCTCAGGAGAGCTGATGCGAAGTTCAGCATGTTTGGTAGACAACATGGCGATAGGTAGAGCAAGAGGGGTCAGAGTAGGTGGTCTGGTGATTGGATATGGGAGCACTGTAGTGAGAGAAGTTTACCTCGAAATAGAGGGCAGAAATGGTGGTGTTGGTGGTCTGGGTAAGTTTAGCGACACTAAAAGGTCATGTGCTAAAGTCTGGACAGTTTCCTCATCAGTAGGAGAGGCAAGGTGAAGGTCTTTGCTTTCAGAAGAGGTGGGTGAAGAGTTCAAGGGTTCAGGAGAGAGCAAAGGCTCTTGGTTGCGGTATTGAGCATACCACAGGATAGGGATGGGTGTTATAGGTCGGTCAGGTCGACCATGTCTGTTCGAGGAAGAAATGGTGGCATACTACACAATGGTATGCCTTCTGGATAGCTTCAATCTTTTGTTATGCTTGGCCTGGATAAGGACGAGCATAGCCTAGGTTGGTTGAAGGTTGAGGAGTGACACTATGGTGATATCATAGGTCAGGACTGGAATGGACATTGTGGTAGTATCACAAGTCCGGACAGAAGATGATGTTGCGATAATATCACAAGTCAAGGTCAAGGATGACATCGTGTAGTAATGTCACGAGTTGAGCAAGAGAGAATGGTAGAATGCTGTTCGTACGAGTAAGTGTTGAGTCAATAGTCTCAATGACAACTAGATCAAGAACACTGCTTGAAGTGTAGTGAAGACTTGTAACGGAGGAGGTGAGACTTTGAAAGGAAAAGAGGTGTTATTAGACTCAGACTAGGTTATAGGATTTACACCTAGGAGATCGAAGCTAAGGTACTACCGTACGATCGCGGGGGTTTATATAGATATGCCGATGTGCACGGACCAAGACAAGAAAGGGAATTCCACAGGGAGAAGTCTGAATAAGTGACTGCGGAATGGAAGGTCATGGAACGATGAAGAAAAATTGTGTACACGTGATCATAGATAAGAAGATAAGGAACTTGGGACTTAGTGGGTGGCACGGCTAAGTGGCACAGAATAGTCCAAGACGAGTAGAGGTTAGCATAGCTAGTCGACGAGGACTAGTCAAGACAAAAGAAAAGTAACAGTTGTACTCTAGATATATTCACTACTGGATGAATTCGCATAGATTTCAGTAAACAAAGCTTGATGGCATTGTTGCCGATCAATTTTGACTTGTTCTTTTATATGGTGTTGGGCTTTCTCTAGATTGGCCCGAGTTTGCTCTATAGTGTCCTGAATATCTTTTGCAAATTGTTCCGCAGTGGGAGCTTTGGTAGAGCATTGCTCAAAACCTAAGCAAGGCTGATAAGTATGAGTCACTTCAAACGGAGATTTCCGAGTAGATTGTTGTTGCTTTGAGTTATACAAGAATTGTGCAAGGGGCAACCAATCAACCCATTCGTCCTGCTTTTCACAAGTGAATAAGCAAAGATATTGTTGGAGATCTCTATTCATTCGCTCTGTTTGTCCATCAGTTTCGGGTTGGAAGGCGGTGGATAATTTAGGTTGAATCCCTAATCTATGGCATAGATCTTTCATCATCTGAGAGGCAAATTGAGGGCCTCAATCAGAAATGATGGTAGATGGAAGTCCATGATGTTTCCATACATGGTCTAGATAGAGGTGAACTGTATCCAAAGCAGATATTGCTTTTACACAGGGGATGAATTTGACTTCTTTAGAGAATTGATCAATGACCACTAAGATTGAGTCAAATCCTTTTGATAGGGGTAGATCTGTGGTGAAATCAACAGATATATCCTTCCATGGTTTGTCTGGAATCAGTAATGATTGTAATTTTCCAGCAGGAGCAATGTTTTGTCCTTTGAATCTAGCATAGCAATCACATCTTGAAACATAATCTTTCACCAGTGTTGACATGTCTGGCCAACAATAACTGCATGAGATGAGTTCTAATGTTTTCTCTATACTGGGGTGTCCAGCAATAGGAGTGTTGTGATGTAATCATATAACCTCCATTCAGAGATCATGAACATCGGGCATGAAGATCTTTCCATTTTTGTCTGCTAGCAAATCTTGCTGCTCCATACAGACTTTGTTATTGGTACATAGCTTTGTTATTTCTTCTTCTTTTAGTCTCCAAGTAGTGTTTTTGATCTTATCTTTAATGATATTGGAATCTGTTTCTACAATGACTGTGTTTCTGATTTTCTCTGGTGATATGACTAATACACTTTTATTATTGGCATCCATGCCAGCGGTATGATTTTCTCATTGGGACAAGACATCAGCTTTTCCCATTTGAGCTCCAGTTTTATGGACCCATTTGAAGTTAAACCTAGATAAATATTAAGCCCATTGGACTTGTCTGCGATTTAGATCTTGTCTTTGCATGAACCATTGGAGATTGGCATGATCATTCCAAATTTCAAATTCAGATTGAGTACCCTCTAGGTAGTGTCTCCACTGTTCAAGACTTCGGATAATGCTAAGCATTTCTTTATCGGCTATTGGATAATTTCATTCTTCTGGGCTCATAGAGTGTGAAGAGTATGCAACTGGATGCCATTTGCCATCTAGTTCTATTGAGAGCACAGCTCCTGTGGCAAAATCAAAGGCATCAGTTTCTAAGTGGAATTGTTTATCTATATCAGGAAATGCGAGAATAGGGGCAGAGGTGAAGCAATGTTTGAGAGTATCAAACACTGTTTGCTGAGCTTCAGCCCATATAAAGGGATTTTCTTTCTTTGTAAGATCATTGAGAGAGCGAGTGACTTGTGCATAGCCTTCTATAAATCAACAGTAAAAGTTGGCAAGTCCTAGGAAGCTTCAAACCTGTTGAACAGTAGTAGGTGTAGGCCATTCTAGAATAGCTTTAACTTTGTCATCATCCATTTTAATTCCTGATGGAGTGATGATCATTCCTAAGAACTCTACTTCTTTAACTTGGAAATGATATTTCTCTGGTTTGATAAAGAGGTCATTTTCTTCAAGTCATTGGAGTACCTCAAGTACAATTTTGTCATGTTCTTTATGATCATTGATTTTAGTGAAGATCATAAGATTGTTATGCTTGGCCTGGATAAGGACGAGTGTAGCCTAGGTTGGTTGAAGGTCGAGGAGTGATGCTACGGTGATATTGTAGGTCAAGACTGGAATGGACATTGTGGTAGTATCACAAGTCCGGATAGGAGACGACATTGTGGTGATATCACAAGTCGAGGTCAGGAGTGACATCGTGCAGTAATGTCACAAGTCGAGCAGAAGGAAACAGTGGAATGCCATTCATATGAGTAAGTGTTGAGTCAATAGTCTCAATGATGACTAGATCAAGAACACCACTCAAAGTGCAGTGAAGACTTGTAATAGAGGAGGTGAGACTTTGAAAAGAAAAGGGATGTTATTAGATTCAGACTAGGTTACAGGATGTACACCTAGGAGATTGAAGCTAAGGTACTTTGGTACAATTGTATGGTTTATATAGCTGAGCCAACACGCACGGACCAAGACAAGAAAGGGAATTCCACAGGGAGAAGTCTGAATAAGCAACTGCAGAATGGAAGGTCATAGAATGACATAGAACAATGTTATACACGTGATTGAAGATAAGAAGATAAGAGACTCGGGACTTAGTGGGTGGCATGGCTAAGTGGCGTGGAATAGTCTGAGATGAGTAGAGGTTAGCATAGCTAGTTAGTGAGGACTAGTCAAGACAAGAGAAAAGAATAAATTGTAACATTACCCCTCCATTATGTTCCAAACTCCTATTGGAACTATTTTTTAGAGATCTAAGTAGGCTCCCCCCAGAGACCCAGTAATGTTGGCCCAGGCAGTAGAGTCATATTCATCATTATAGTCAGGAGGCGAGGGAGACCGTGGTGGAGAAGGTGAATGAGGGACAGGATGACGAGGAGTGCATCGCATATGAGGTCGGGATGGAGGAGGAACCGGAAGAGGTTCCATGAAATTTATAGATCTGGTACCACGATCAGAAGACAAGGAAGATACATCAGGTGTGGCAAGACGAGGAGGATGGGGTGGATGAGGTCAGAGCAGTAGGGGTAGACCTTCTCTTCAGAGGACAAGCAGCCTGTGAATGACCTGGTGCAAATTGAAGGCAGAGAGGGCAGCAATAAAAGCGACAGTCATGTTGAAAGTGATCCAGACGATGACAATGGTGGCATGCTTCAGTGAAGTGGGGGTGATTGGATGGGAGTGCAACACTTCCATCTCCTCTGGTCCAATAATGGTCCATGCGTTCTGTGTAGGCAAGTTTGGCTGGTTCTAGGACCAACAAGGACGCAGATGGGGTCGAAGGAACAATTGGTACATGAGGGGAAAAGAGAGGAACGAATGGAGGATGCTCTTGTTCACTGAGCTCCCGAAGGTAACGATTGAGATCTTCAAGGAAGTCGAAGAAGCCCATTTGGTGTGAAAGTATGTTTATAGAATCGTTTAGCTGCTTGACGATGTCTCTAATAATGGTTTTTAAGAAATTGAGTTGCGGGTCAGAGGAATAATGATTGGCTAGGAGTTCTAGCTGGCCGACATGGTGGGCTGCTATATAGACAGCGAGAAGGGGGGATCCCATGTCAAGATGGGCATTTATAGGAACTGCGAGGCGTGAGTCCCTAAAGTAAGCATGGAGTCAGTAAATTTGGTCTGGGAAGTCATCAACCAGACGATGGGCAAAGAGTGGGACATCCACTGAAACAACAGGGACAGTGGGAGCATGAATGAATACTTGAGGGGATGACGTAATGGCCTGGGCAATAGGGGGGAGGTTTTCTTTGGCAGTGAGAGTAGTTCTGCTAGGAGGCAGAGGGGTGTCTATGGTAACAGAAAGAAAAGATGATTCATAGAGATTGGACATCAAAGACATTGTTTAACAATGGTTTTTGTTTCTGGTGTTGGATATTTGAGAGGAAGAGGACAAGGAAGGGAAGACAGAGGAGTAGAGCTTCTTATACTCGTTCAGAGTGGACTTTGCATTTTTGAGATTCTGCTCAGGGATCCAGGAATTGAAACGACCAACTCACTTAAGAGCTAGTTGTTTGGGTTGGAAAGAGTACTAGATGTGAGCCAAGCACTAGCTGTTGTTGGGAAAACTCCAGGAGGACAAGACTGCCATCT